>PNEQ01037574.1:0-23694 GCA_003012365.1 Medauroidea extradentata
AACTAACATGTGGAGGAAAGATAGACTGTAATAAAAAAATAAAATGTACAGAAACATCCAGAATAAAATAAAATTACTGTATAACACCAAATTACTGTTAGTATAATGTAAGCAAGTTAATATCAATGAAATAAAAAAAAGTCAGGAAAATGAACCTAAACTTATGAGAAAATAGACAAAACATTTTAATATTTAATTTATATAAGTCGTGACGTATATAATACGGCACACTTCTTTCTTAGCTCTAGTCGATTGATTCCCAATAAAATCAATCAATTATTAAAAAAAAACATTTTTGATAAATATTTTTTTATAACTACACTAACATTGTCTCATACAGGACTTCATCGTCTACACTCACGCTCATACCAAATTAGCTATATTTATTTAAATTTCCGATAAAATCAATCATTGGTTTTGAAAACAACATATTTTCCAGGACAGTTACATATGCAAGACTCTTCGTCTACTTTAAAACATGGCGTACACCACCCCATCGAAGAAACTAACGTTCAATTTCATATTCATACTACTTATGCTAAACACACTACCCCTACACCCTCGCACCGACCATCGAATACCCCCTCATAACTCTACCAGCACTCTCCAACAGTCCTGTCAGAACCTGTCCGAACTGATCACCACATTCTTCTACAATACACATACGCAGATATGACATTGTCTCTGTGTAGCGAGCAGTTACATATGAGGCGGTGAGTTGCAAAACTTGTCTTATCCAGAAATTGAAAAAAAACGAGTTAGCTATAGTGTTAACTTGTCGTTATACAGACACATCTGTGAGCAAAAAGGGAAGTTGCAAAAGTCGTTATAACCTGTTCTTTTTAAATGTCTAAAAGTGAATGATGCTGCAAAACTTGTCTTATCCACGGCATATTTGGCTACAAAACTTGTAATATCCAGACAGAACCTGATGCACCAATACTTATCTTATCCACCACAGTGCAGCCATGGTTATTTCTGAGTAGTTTCAAAACTGTTATAATCCATTACCACAATCACAGACATAATAATTATTTGTTTGAACTTTATTAAGACCTATTACTGATTTACCCTCTCTTCGATTTAGTTGGTATTACTGCACACAACTATTTTGTTTGTCATCTGTAGAGTAAACGGCGGCATAACCTTGTTTATTCTCATTATTGTCAGTCATTACACATAAGTTGCACGACTTGCATTACTGCTCATCAAATCATGGATGCTGCTTTGGGCATGCAGCCTGTAATTGGGGGTCGAAGTAGGAAGAGGAAAAGGGCATCTGCTTCTTGGCGAAGAGAAAAAGCGAAGGAATCCCGGTTTAACACTATATTGTAGAATATCCAATGTAACCAAACATGAAACATAATTCTTACATTAACTGCTCGTATTTTGATTCTTGTTACAGACATAAATCAAAATCCCTACCGAGGATGCCACAATGTGGACATAGTTCAAGGACCTACAAATGTTCAACAGTGAGCATGCAAGAAGTGCGTCGCTTTCATCAATCATTCTACGACACATCCAGAAAAACCGTCCAGGACTCTTTAATTCTGAAATATACATCTCAAAGTGCACCACTGAGATCGAGAGCAAAGGTTCCTACTAGTTCTCGAAAGGGGGTGACCATTAAGTATTTCATTAAAACGAAAACAGGATGAACCCAGGTATGTTCCAAGACATTTCTTTCTGTTTCTCGTGATCGTGTACAGCGTATTTGCAGGCAGCATCTGAAAACTGGGATGTCGCCTAAAGAGAAGAGAGGCGGTGATCGTCGCTCGAAAATTTATTCTTGTAGACGAACATCTGTTGAAGCATTCATTATGAGACTAAGGCCTGTCGAATCTCACTACAACCGAGACAATAGTTCTTGACAATACATGCCAAGCGACATTAGCATTAAGAAACTCTGGCAGGCATAAAACAGCGCAGTTGATGACCAAACTTTGAAAGTTAAATATCACTTTTTAGAGATGTATTTGTATATAAGTTTGACATAAGCTTTAAATCACCTGCTACTGACGCATGTTCCGAACGTTTACAGCTGAAGTCACAAATATCTAGAACTACGGTTGGTCACCAAAAGATTGAGTTAATGACAAAATATAGACTCCATACATTGAAAGCTAATGCTTTTTACGACTTAATAAAAAAAGAAGATCCTTGAACAATGATATTGAGTTTCGACTGCGAAAAAAACTTAGTGCAACCTGAAATACCAAACCAATGTGCTTACTATAGCCGTCAACTTTATCAATATAACTTTACCATTTGCCAAGGTAATTCAAAGGCCGTACAGAATAAAGATTCTGTTACTATTTACACATGGTCCGAGAATGAGTACCACAAGGGTTCTAACGAAATAGCATCAGCCCTTTTTTATCAACTAAACAATAGTGCTTTGGAAAACATTAACAAAATAAGGCTTTTTGCTGATGGATGTCCTGGTCAGAACAAAAACTCCACAGTAGTTTGTATGTTGGCCACTTGGTTACATTCAAGAGCTCCTGACAACATTGAGACCATTGAATTGGTGTTTCCTATTGTTGGTCACTCATTTCTGCCCCCGACCGCGTATTCGGTAGAATCGAGAAGGTTATATGTAAGAAGGACACTATAGTAACACCAGAGGAATGTAAAGAAATATTTAATAAATTTGGGTTAGTCAGAAATCTTGGTGTTGACACTCCCGTGTTAGACTGGAAATCAGCTGTATCCGCAGTATTCAAGCCGCCTGGACAATGGCATTTCCAATTCGCTCCTACCAAACGACTCATTTTTTCGAGAAGTAATTCTGGGAAACATGTATTAGTTCAAGGAGAGGTTCATTATCGTACCGACATTGGTGTTCCCAAATCCATATTAAAACGAGAAAAAGGGATACGTCACATACAACTAGCACCAATGGAAAACCGTGTTCCCATTAAAGCAGCAAAACTCAGTGATGTCGACAAGCTCCTCACGAAAAATTTTGGAAGTGGTTGGCGAACTCTTGAACAGTTGATATACTACAGTAATGTTTTTATGCAACATGAGCTCATTGAAGAGGATGTACATGACGAACAGATGTGCTCGCATGAAGATGACAAGGATTTACTGTTGTAAGACGTTATATTTCATAACGATGTACTGTATAGTAAAAAATTATGTATAATGTAATGTTTAAGTTGAATAATCTTATATGAGTTACAAAAATGTATTTTTCTACAAATATGTGCAGAGTCCTAATAACCATTACTTTACATAAGGAAGATTTAATTTTATTGTATATTGGTATGTATTTCAGCTGTAATTACTTCCAAAACTAAAGACACATTAAAGAAAAAACCTAATATTATGGTAACAATAACACTTTTTTTTTGGTATATTACAAATATATCTGCAAAACTTGTCTTATTTACTGTTTGGCAGCAAAACTCGTCTTATCCAAAATGTTTTATTAAATAACTCTTAAACTAGTCAAAATATTTTTCTAATATGTTATACACTTGCTTCTGTCATTCTTACCTCACTGTTTATGTTAACACATGTTGATAAAAATTACTTTTTCTTAATTATAAGTTTTGTGTGCTTTACACAAAACGACTAACGGTGGACAAGACAAGTTTTGCAACTCACCGCCTCATATACACGACATCACGCAGCTATGCAAATAGCATCATAAAATCTCGTATCACTGGCCTGCTTCCATATCAGAACAGCTACTCCAGTTTCATATATTACTATTTTTTATTCTATCTTTACTTTTTACAAGAAAAAAAGTATTTAAATCATAATATTTATTCTCGTCAAACACCCAAGTTAAATAACAACCCTGCTTCCTTAATTATCAAAATTTATGTACATTCAATATATAATCAATTACTTGTAAAACAAACACCGCATACCTTGAACATATATTTAGTCTTCTAACTATCACAGTCAAGTCCATATATTGCTTGATTAGGCAACAAAAACACCTTAGCTTGTTGCACTCATCAACTTCATGTCGTCACAATGCAAAACTAAGGCCTCATAACAGAAGCTTAATCCATGCTTCGTTGACCAAGTCACATATTACCAGTTTTGACTAGGAAGTCCCATACGCTGTCATAGTTATTGTCATGTAGGTAGTTATCACCGGTGAAGATATCGCCAACAGAGGTAAAGCTACCGCAGTGCTAGTCGAAGTTGTTCAACACGAGCACACATCTAATCAAAACTTATTCACTGATGTAGATAAAATTATGCTTCACTGCTACAATTCTCACTAGTTACAGGAAATATCAACGTATCCTGTTCTATTTTTATTTCCGAAGTTAGTTGTGGTCAAAGGTAAGTTACGTCGCATGTAACCTGACAAACATATCTCGTTGATATAATTTAATAAATATCATACAGTTGTACGTGCTGCGTCCTGTTCGCTTTCCTACAATGTGTGTGTCTTAATACGGTACTGGTTTATTGTAATAGCACTTCAACCATACATTTTATTTCTTAACTCAGTGATTTGCCCACTAATCTCAAGGTTATCGAACCGAATTTTCTTTCATACTATGGTGAAATGTACGTAAGTCCTTGCTGAGTTCGTTTTAATATATGTCTTCAGACTACCTTAGAAAGCCAACCACTTCAGTAAATTACAATTTTATTGTAAATATCTGTAACATGTACAACCGTAGATGCTTTAGCTTCTCAACTTTTAACATGTCCGTCATAATCATCTCGTCATATTACCAATTGACTGATAGACGTATTAATACTCCTGAACTCGCTCCCGCACTTTTAACACCCATAAAACAAACAGTCCTCATTCATGCATATTTTTCGTCTCATACTACCAACCATACCATGTCAACATGTACTGTAATTCATGTCACAGAATCAACATGGGTATCTTGAAATCATTGACAAATATTCCGGGCTGTTCACATACGAATCAGAAGTTAATGATGGCTTCACCATTAACACATCATACGTAGTAGGTTCAATTTTCTCCTAAGTTCATTTCATCATCGAATTTTGATGCTTTTCAGGGAGAATATCGTGACCTGTACTTATATGCATACAGTCTACAGCTCTAACATCAATATGCTGTACGACACTGGTTTGTTTTACATTTACTTATTCCTGGTCTCCATACACCGTTTCCACATGCAAATGTCTTTTAGCACTGGTGTCTAGAAGGTGTTGACATCGATTCTCACAAAGTTAAACACGTAACGGTTACAATTTCCTTAAATGACGACTTATAGCTACAGAGAAGAGACCTTATCAAATACTAACCCGTATACCGTTTCTAGTTTTTGCATTGTCCAATCCAGATATCCTAGTTTTCTCACTGGTACTTACTATGCCTAATACTTTAATGTCATCCAACTTCACGCTCACATAACGATATTTTCCCATAAATACATACTTGCGGTAAGAACACACACGAATATTTTCCATCTCTTCACTGGAGGTGATGTTACCTCTTCACTATTCAAATATCACCTCTCCCGACTACTGCTATTCGTATATTTTCTCCAGTTATTAATATAAGTTTTATCCTTTTATTTTATATCCAGTCCTGCAAACATGTTTGTTACCAAATTTCAATTTTTATTTTAAAGTGCATTCATATATACATTTCACATTTCTTTGCTAGCATAAAAAATATCGTTTGATAGATGAAGGAAAGCATCCCTTTGTAGTTCGTGTCTTGACTCTGTATTGTGTTTCGTCATGCAAACCGAGATACCAAAATTTTTCTCACCTTAAATTACGTCTACGTTTTACTTTCTAAAAATACATCTCGCCTCTTATCGAAGGACATATTTGTAGAAGGTTACGGTACAGCCAATAGCATGTAACATTCTTCGTAGGGTAAGGTTCCAGTTGTTAAGAGTTCTTATCATTCAAGATGGAAGATCTCGTCCAGTATAGACGATCATATTTCACAATTAACAGACATCATATACGATGTGCAATGTGTATGTAAAATACATTATACTAATAAGCGAGAGTAGAAATGATTACTTGTAAAGCTGAAGGTCTTTTCTTCATTCGCTTTTGTACATAGTAAAGTAAATTTGAAACCAAATACATTATTTCATATATTTAAGAGTTTCTTCCATATGTATTTCAGTTCTAATACGTCTTTATTTCCTTTCAAGTTCCTATCTCACAGTCAGACTAAAACCTAACCATTCTTCCAGCACTAAAGACTTTGATGTTGGTCGCTAACTAAATTCTCTCTCACCCTATCCATTCTTAACGATTCCATACGTAAAAGTTATATAAACCTGCGTACATTAACCAACAATGTATTACTAATATACAGAACAGATATTTATACATTGCTTGTCCTAACTATGATGCGGGTCGTTCCGCAACTCCCTCTCTCTGAGCCCGTCGTGCGCATTAAGCCACCATTACGGAACAGGCCGAGCGATAACGCCGGGTGCCATCAGCGTGTGCGTCGGCCCCACAGAACTGCCATCAATTGCTAGGAATGTGCTCCTTTTGACGGGAACTGACGTAAACTCACGTTAAAGTTAAACACCTTGTAACAGCACTCCCGTGCTGTTCCCGTCAATGGGGGTTACACCAATTAGCAGGCAGAAAATATAAAGGCCAGGGGTAAGTGAGTTCAGTGTGTATAGTGTCATTCTAAAACTTTTTCGTAATTAACCTCAAACCCTGCAAAACACCCCTGTGCCACGCGGCAAGTTGGACTCGCCTGCGCAGCCAACTTCGCCGCCCAAACACCTTTACGTTTTCTCCCCCAAACAGTTACGAGTTTTGCTTAACCATTAATTACCAGTGATGTGTCCGAATTATTATTATTAATTTAACATAATCTTTTAGTGACTGTTTCCTTCTGTCTTTTGTATATCCAAATTTCACGCAAATTTAAATTACGTAATATTCCAGCAGACTCTTCCCCTGATCAAATTTGGGACTGTAATAATCAAGCTTTATTGTTACTTGTGTTTTGGGCCTTTGCCCCTTGTATGATTTTGTGTTTTTATGTATTCGGCGAGTGCTTCCCGCACTTTGGTGGCACGACATCATGCACGCGGGATGGACTCGCCAGTTGGGACTACGCGGCGGACCGAGGCGGTCGACGTGTTCATCACTCCGGGCCCTTCAAGACTTTGTGGGTAATCTTTAGTGTATCAATAGCGTAAACTCATCTGGAGCATTTTTATTATTAACTTTGCTGGCACAGAGGTGTACCTCTCACCCCCTGCAACTCGTTGCCCAGGGGCATTATTAATTTTCTTTCATTCACCCGCGTGGTGAAGTTTCATCTCGCATCATCGCCCACCAGTCGGGCTTAGGACCGGGTCCGCATACTGCGCCGCCAGTGTAAGTGTTATTGGAGTTCGGTGCTTTTTAAATAAATACGTTAGCCAAACACAGGTGCGTGTTTATTGCTTGCGCTTCACGTCCATCAGGGCGCGGGACCCTTCAACCCGCATTCAAATGCTATACCTACAGTGTGTTTATGTATGTACTTTTCTACCTTAGTGCTATGGGTGTGGGGAACGCCATAAGATTCCCCTACGTAAGTAACATAGCGACGTCGAGTGGGGAGTGTTCTCGCAATGCCACGGCCGTCGGCCACGTGGCCCTGAAATCTAAAGTCTCTGCTCTCTGAGACCCGTTCTCTCTCATAACGGGCTGGCGCACCGGGCAACACCACCTAGTCACGACCCCCGCTCGCATCAACTATACACGATACGACCCCTCCTTTCTACCCTACATATCGTAGTCAGACAAAAGTATAATTTTCATGTAAATAATTACAGTACAACAAAAAACATAAGAAGAGTCTTCACTACTTTGTCTATTTAAACGTAACTATGATTAATTTTTACCTTGCACATTAATATTATATATTTATATTCACCATGAATTACAAAAGTGCTTCCAAAATGCGATTTTTTATGTAATTTAATTCGTCAAGGTTAACAATTGCGAAAAAAAATATTTTTAAAGATACTAACACATATATTTGATTATTTTCAATAACATCACATTTTTTAAAATTAAATCTGATCGAGCAAATTAAAATACATTTACTTTATTCGCATGGAGACAGCTGGAAGCATGTGTGCTAGAGAGACAGAGAACGCTAGAGAGAGAGAAAGACAGAGACAGAGACTGATGACAGTACACCTACGGCCGGTAAGGTGTCAGGTAGGCTTAGGAAGGGAGGGGGGAGGTGCGGGCCGGTGTGGTCGTGCCGAGACATCTAGTCAGAGCTCAGGCCAGCTAATGTATATATCTGTATTGGAGAAATATAAAATATATACCTTTGTGGGTTTACAAGTCTATATTTTGCAAACGGCTGCTCGGATTTGAAAAACGTATACACTGTAGAATTTCTTTTTAAATTCTGAACAAGTAGCGTATATTATATGATAATAAGAAACACACACACACACACACATATATATATGTATGTATGTTTGCATATACTAATTTTATAAATATTATGCATATATGTACATACTTATGCTTGAATATTTATGCATGCATATGCTTGCATATTTATGCCTACATATGCTTACATATATGTATATACATATATATGCTATAAAGTATGTGTATATATATATATAGGTTACTTAAGTGCATTCCTTTCACGAGTATTTCTCTTTTTTTGTCTGATAAAAAAATTACTACTGGTTGGACGAATATAAGAAAATAATATAGTCCTGGCAGGGGTTCGAACCCAGGACCATTACGTCAAATTTTAAACTGAGCTACCGGGACAATCGCGTATATCAAGTGTATTTAGTTGTGAATATAAAAAGATGTATTGTTTTTTTTAATCACTTTGTTACTTACTAGTTTACACATGTGAGATTGAGCTGAGAGTAGTTTTACCTTCTTATTTCAGATCAGCACAAACCGAACTCTTATTAGATTATGACTGGTAGAATCGTTTGAGCATATAAAGGGATATGGGTGCTCGGGGCTGAAATAATAACAATAAATGTATCCTAGTACCATACATTGAGAGTTTTACTGACTACAGGGTAGCAATATGGTACTGAGTATCGAAAGGGACTTACGAAAAATTATTTACTAGCGCAGACGAGTTTTTTATGGGATGTTTAGTGATAATTAAACAACTCAAACTATCAGCAGCTATCTACAAAAGAAACTGTGCTCACGTAACCGTACAAAGTGACTAGCCGTCCTATGTTCGCAGAGCAGAACAGTTTAGGTGATACGATATCAACTTGCCTACAGCAGGATACAGCTGTACTCGGCTGTACTCCATGGTTATTAGCTTTTCGCATATGTGAGATAGAACAGCTTAAACAGACGTAGCTAACTCTTGACGACGACATATTTTAATTGGATTTAAGTTACTCGACCAATAAAGAAATTGTAAACTGTGTTTCTTGACGGTATGTAATCAAAGGTTCCAAATTTCTTGTACCTTTCACGTCAACCTCTAAGTTTACGATAATCTGTAAACAGTGTCATAAGGTGGTTGCTGAAATCTGCAACCTACCTTACCTGAAGAGATCCAAGAAAATCGAAACACGAGTACGTCATTCTTATCCTTGGACGGGCCTTACAGTTTAGGATACGAATTGGGATTTCCAATTGCTATATTCCCACCATAGCGGGTGGTGTATCGTGCGGAGCACACACGTCCTAAAGACGCACTCTTGAACATGACAGATACCAGCTATTGGTATCTTGTTCCGATCTTCTTGGATCTCTTCAGGTAAGGGTAGGTTGCAGATTTCAGCAACCCCCTTACGACACGGTTTACAGATTTTCGTTAACTTAGAGGTTGATGTGAAAGGTACAAGAAATTTTAAACCTTCAAAGAAAATGTAATCTTTCACTACTACAGGTTGGTGTGATATAATATTGACGAAGAAACGATGACTTCTCATGATACTGTGACTAGTGAGTGAATGAGAGACTTTGGTCAATGCTCAACGTCGTGTATGAAGCAACGTTTGAATGAAAGGGTGGGGGAAAATGGGAGATCTCCTAGAAACCCCACCGATTAACTGCTTCGTCAAGCACGATGTATGCATGTGAAACTCCGGGGTGGTGAATATTATGACTGTTCGGCTACCATGACCCCCTAACGACAACTAGCAGAATTATGTTATGATTACAGCCTATCACCTGTGCTGTTAATGACATCGGCATCGTTGCTATCCATCTTCTAGCTTGGTACATGAGAATAATAGAAGTAGCTAGCATAGAATTAATGATGATATTTAAGCACTGTTTATGAAAACAGGAGCTCAGTCGATAGACATACTGGAAAGCAGATCGCCATCTTCATTTATAGGTACTTATTGTGTTAAACTGTAACGTTAAAAAGATGGCATCGGAGATCGAAGACATGCCATCTGTATCAGTGGCCACCATTCAGCCGGAAGTGTTCTCTGGAAATCATGTGCATACGTCTCTGAAACAGTGTTGCTACTGTGGGAATTAATTTAGTACATACTCGAATGCTCGTCGCCGTGAGAAAATTCACTGTATGTTTAATGTTTCGTACAAGACTTACCTGTGTGATAACTGTGATGAAGTGTTTACTCGCAATTACAACTTGACTAGACAAAGGAAAATATGCAGAGGAAAGGTTTCTCGGTCATCGGGGTGTGAATGCAAGTACTGCGGTAAACTGTTCTCTACAATCTGTGCTCTAAGCATACGCGAAGAAAGCAACTGCAAGTTCGGTATCGCCTTCCGAGACTTACACATGTGATAACTGTAGTGCTGTATATGAGAATAAACAAGGAATGAACATTCACGTCAGAAACTGTACATCAAAAATATCTACAACATAGGTGAGTGTAGAATATGACTGTAATTCCCAGGACTTGCCTGTCATTGAACCTAGGGTATTCAGACTTAATGTCTTGTGTGTTAGCTATATGAATATTATTTCGTTCAAGGCGACGAGCCTTGCCTGCAGAGAGTCTACGACACAGAACCGTGCCCAGAGTGTGGTGCAACCACAGACCTCAGTTTCCAGGCACTTACATCCGTTCATGGCCTGACATTTCCCAAGTGTTGACGACATTTCTCCTGCAGTGCGGCCATGGTAGAGGAGTGTTTTCCTGGAAGCGTTGACTTCGTCCATCCGACGACAACACAGATGCATAGCGCGTGGGCTTGGCCCATAGCCAATCGTGAGGTGTCCTCAGTATCTTCCAACCGATAGGACACTCCCCTAGGGAGGTACCATTCCTGGAGGGAAGTTCCCCTTCCACTCAATAGATTGAGTTATATTTGCTTGCAAGCCATTCCGGGCGTATATTTGGTCTTCTGCTCTAACAGTCTACAAGGAGGAACTGCTGCTGGGACGACCTGAAGCCTGCGCCAGATGCCACGCCCTCAGTAAAGCCACCAGAGTAGAAAATGAGATTGTTTTCTTTAATGTTGATTAGCTTTGCCATATGGGCAACATCAGCGTCACATTCAAGTAAGTGAACATAGTTGTAAATATTAAGTCGTTAAATAAAATGTATTAAAATAAAGTTTGCCGCTCGGACTTTGTTTTGTCAGTGATTTAAATATTGTATGCCTGTTGCCACGCCCGGCATAACAAATGGTGGCAGCGGTGGGGTAATCTTCCAGATGGTTACATAAGTAACCCACTCCGAAGGGTTTTAGGTTTTAAGGATTTTAGGACGTTCAGGTTTTAGGATGTTTAGAGATTTTTACTATTTCAGGTTATAGGTTGTTTGAGGTTTCAGTTTAACCTCTCGCGATCGTGTATAAAATAAATTTTGTTGTCGTGAGAAACAGTGAGTTAATGAAAAATGTTAATTAAATAAATGATAACGTAGAATGGATACAAACCGTGAGGTATTAATTGAACTTAGCAGTGTTGCTGAATGGGATTTTGTAGCGTGTTCTGAAGCATTAAGGATCGTCAGAATAACGATTGACGAGTCAAATAAAATATTTCGCGAGAGAGGTAATGCGACCGATTACAACGAGCATTATTACTGTAGACGCTTATATCATTTTAATGTTGAATATGTACATGGCCCTGCTAATAATAGGAAAAATGGCACCATTGAATGTGATGTAGACTTGGGTTAGGATTGAGTTTTATCACAATTATTTAGATTCTGCGCCTTTTTATATTGTATATTGCAGCAACATTAGACCGCTATGCTACGTCGTTTATTGTTTAATATAAAGGAAGGTAAAGTAATTGATTTCACAGTAGTGTCCATTATTGTTGTATTAACCTCAAATGAGGAAGCTCTGAAAGGCTTAGAGGACTACTTATATAATTTGATACAGAGATTTTTCAAGAAACATACTTCCTTTAACTTAGCCCATGTAGAACCTTTTCGTAAGAAGCTTAATGTTTTAACAACTGGTTCAGGATTAGAAATCGCGTTTAAGGGAAAACCTAAGAGAAGTTTTCCGACACCTGCATACCGTATGTATGATTATGATAGCTCAGCAGGTCGTGTTGTTCTAGAAGTAGAAGTACGATTAGTGAAGAGATTTATTCCTTCCCATCGCGTATATTAGGAGTTTGAAATAGAGAGAATTGATCAGGTTGCAAGCGCTCAACCACAGCCTACTGGCTCTAGTAAGATTGAAAATAAAATATGTATTAGTTCTTCTCAGAGTAAGGAACAAGAAGAAGCAGTTCAAGTAGCGAAAGAAAAGTTACCTGCTATTTCAGAAAGCAGTTAATCGCCATTCGATATTCCGAAAAAGCGTACACACGATCGTCGGACTTGGGTTCCGCTTTCAGAACTGAAAGACTAAGTGTACTAGTATTGAATATAATTTGTTAGCTGCCAGTTAGTGAAACATGTCTAAGGAAGGAACAGCACAGATCCCCACATATGTGAAGGACCTATCAGTGGTCTCGCTGATTGACAAATTGTCAGGCGAAAAGGGATGCATACCTGTGCATGAATTTATAGAGAGTATAGAAAGTGCTGCTGCGTTAGGTAGGTGGACAGATGAAGATAAAGTAAAGTTAGTTAAAATGAAAATAAAAGGTCTAGCACACAGGTTTATCGCCATTTGTCAGTGTCTAAAGGGAGACATAACATTTAAAATATTGAAAGAGGAGTTAACAGAAAGATTTCAGGAACGCCAACCCCTACAATTCCATTATTTTATGTTGAACAACGTTAAACAGAGAAGCGATTAAAATAATCAGGCGTTCACAGATCGTTGTAGAAAATTATGTCAAAAGACAGTACAAAGGGTAGAGGAGCCCGAGAGACAGGAAGTATTGAATCAATAGGCTGAAAGACGTTTGTTAGCCGCATTTACTGACGGGTTGCAATGTTCTGTAAATTTACAGTTAAGATATAAACTCCCCCAAACAATGGATGAAGCAGAGCATATGGCAGTAGCTTTAGAAACCACAGAAGCCCATCAGGAGAGAAAATATAGGTCAAATGACACTAGTAGGACAAAGAGAGTATATTATGTAGGCTCCAGACAGTCAAGTGTGGCACAGGGAAAATCAGTTAGTGGCGCTAGGAATTCCATGAGCGGAGGCTATGGAAGACCTAATTTCTCATGCTATCGTGGTTCGAATGACAATAGTTTCAATATGAGTAGATCGGGAGTAGATTGTCCTCCCAAGAGCATGAGTACCGACAACGGAAAAAGAAGCAGTAACATTAGGTGCTTTAAATGTGGAAAACTAGGACATATGATTAGAGAGTGTAGAAGTCAATGATCCGAAGTGAATCAGCGTCCTAAGGGGTCTGGACCTAGACAGGGAACCAAAGTGCACCAGCACCCTAAGGGGTCTGGACATAATGATTCTACTACACTGAGAAATAGTAGTGACAGTAGCTACCCAAACGGGAAGCGCCGGGTGCCGACTCCGGGCACCACATGGCATTAATAACAGTCGTTAGGGGAAACTATACAGTAATTTCCGTTGTTGTCGAAGACCAGTCTCACTTGTTCCTGATAGATACTGGTTATGATATTTCGCTTGCTCGACCTACTGTCAGCAAGAATATCGTAGATAAATCTGAGTTAGGAGCAAAAGCCGTTACTGGAGACAGTCTCCAGATCATAGGTACCCAGAGTATAGATGTGTGGGTGAATGAGCAGTGTTACCCACACGAGTTCCAAATTTTTAATTTAAAATTGCCTTTTGACGGCCTGTTTGGAACAGATTTCCTCCGATGTTACGATGCCAGAATCGACTTTAAGAACAAGCTTATATATTTAAAAGACACTAATAGTAACAGTTCGTGTAGTGTGTGTGTTAAATCACCTTAAGTGTGACGAGGAGAAGCGAGTTGAGAAACTGGCCACTTCTAAGCTCGCCTCTTGTACGATAAATACAGACCAATACTTAGTGTCACGATTGAAAAATAAAACTATTCTGCCACCGAGGTCGGAGATGTTAGTTGAAGTCACCATGGATGCGACAAGTGAGGACGCTTGCTTGAAAATGCTGCTAATTGAACCGGCATTGACGAATGTTCCGGGCGTTCACGTAGCCAGGGTGTTGTGTAATGTACTTACTGGTAAGAACCTCAGTAGAGATGAGGATGTTAAATGGAGCAGAGAAACGACTCAAGAGCGAGGTTGGGGACTAGAATTAGACTCAGTGAGACGAGTCAAGAAGATGGTGTGGACAGCCGTACAGGTACCTATGAAAGTTGTAGGTTAGGGTCGGCTATGAGGGTGGTTGACCAGGGTGAAGGGAACCTCTATGTTACGGGTTATAGAGATGCTCCTCAGCCTATCATTTTCCATCATGAGGGTGTCCAACAAGGTGAGAGGACTCGTCGTCCTAGTGAGATGCGCGCACAAGAAGTAGATGGTAGAGAACCGACACGTAATGGTGGTCGTGTCGAAGGGATAGTAGCCTGGGATGGTCCAGAGAGTATAATAGAGGAACCTCCTCTGAAAGCGTCAAAATATTATGTGAGGGCTAGAAAAAAAAAACAAACTTGTCAAACGAGACGCTTGCTTTGCAAAGTGGTACAGTTATAGGATATGCCACACTTGATGAAACTGCTGGAGTACTATGCGTAAGCATTTGTGTTTCTTGTAGATCCAATGATAATTGTTGTGAGACTGATTCGGTTAGAGATTTACTCGCGCCACACACAGAACCACAGAGAAAAAGCCTCATATTAGTCCCTTTCGAGAAATATTGTTGTACATGTCTGCTTTCATGTTCAGAAGCTAGAGTAATTCCTTCGAGCAGAGTGAGTCGTGGTAAGATATATAAATGTACAGTGTCAGGTGAGGTGACCACAAACAACACTGACTGTTGTTTAATCCATCGTGTAGATAATCGAGATAAATTAGGAGTTCAGTCGAGAGAAAAGTTAGGATAGATAGTGAATCCGAATCAGAGTAGAAATCCCGAATTCTGTGCAAGTTATAAAACAAAAACATCTGAGAATAGTGCAAGTTATAAAAATAAAATGTCTGATGGTAAAAGCTGTAAAAGAAAAATGTTTGACAGTGCAAGTTGTGAAAATAAAATGTTTGACAGTGAAGGTCATATAAGTAAAATGTCTGAGAGTAATAAAAATTGTGAAAATAATGCAGAAAGTAAGGATATAATAAATCATGAGATGAGAATTATAGAAATTATGCAGATTGCTATAGTGATCGCTATAAAAGTTATGAAAATAGTGAAAATTTTGAGAATCGCGATAACGATGGTAGTAGCACAAAATGTACGAAGTTTAAGCGAGAAAGTTGTAATATTGCTGATAGCAGTCTCAAAGTAGGAGACATAAGGACCAGCAAATTCCCCAAACGTTTGAATAACATAGAATCTGATAAATGTTTTAAACAAGAATATTATTGTAGTACATGTAACAGTGAAGGCACCTTAAGTAATAATTCTAGGAGAAAGACACCACTGTCTGACAGTGAGATTAAGCAGATAGAGCAGATAATATAATAATGTAATAAGGAAGATTTTAATGAAATGTTTTTTGTGCTAAAAGAATTTGCACATGTGTTCCAATTGGAAAATAGTACTATTGTGGGTTGTACTAATTTACTAAAGCATAGAATGGACACAGGTGATGCCAAACCGATTAAGCAGAATCCATATTGAGTTCCACACATGTTAAAGCCAATAGAAGAGGCTCAAGAGAAAGATATGTTAAGTAAGGGTATTATTTCAGAGAGTAAGTCTCCATGGCAGTTTCCAGTCGTCATAGTTAAACAGAGGAACATAGATAACACGATTAAGCATAGATTTTGTGTGGATTATCGCCAGCTGAACAAGGTGACACTATTAGATCCGTATCCTCTGCCTAATATAAAAGAAACATTAGATTCATTGCATGGTTCAAAGTATTTTTCGATGCTGGATCTGGCAAGTGGTTATTTTAAGATAGAATTAGAGGACAGTGATAAAGAAAAGACAAGTTTTGCCACTTTTATGGGAAAGTACGAGTTTAACAGACTTCCCTTTGGGCTATGTAATGCCCCAGCCACATTTGAAAGGCTTATGGAAAATCATGTATTAGTTGGATTGTTAGGTACAAAAGCGATAGTGTATTTGGACGATATTATTATATTTAGCAAAACAATGAGAGAACATGCCGAACGTGTACGTAATATATTGATAAGTCTTGAAGACACTAACCTTAAAATACAGCCACATAAGTGTTCGTTTGCAAAAGATCGAGTAGAATATTTAGGTCATGTTGTAAGTTCAAAAGGAGTAGAACAAGACCGTAAGAACTTGAGAGCTATTAAAGAGCTTGCCAGACTGAGAAATAGGATTGCTTCCATATTATCGAAAATTTGTGCCGAATTTCGCGGAGATAGCGCGACCTTTAACGAAGTTAACGAAGAGAGATGAATCATTCCACTGGGGAAATGAACGAGAAATTGCATTTTGTACTATAAGAGATGAACTTATGTCATATAAAATTTTGGCTTATCCAGATTTTTCAGTACCTGTCATTGTTAGTACTGATGCCAGTGGTTACGCAATAGGAGCTGTATTATCGCAGTTGCAAAACGGGCAAGAGAGACCAATCGCGTATGCGAGTAGACAATTAAATACAGCCGAGAAAAATTACAGTACAACTGAACGCGAGCTCTGTGCATTGATGTTTGCAGTTAATTCCTTTAGAGCTTATTTATATTGTAGAAAATTCACTGTGGTTACAGACCACTCTGCATTAAGATGGTTGTTAAATTTAAAAGACCCGAGCTCGAGATTGACAAGGTGGGCTCTTAAATTGTCAGAGTTTGATTATGAAGTAGTACATAAAGCAGGAAAAAGCATTCGAATGCAGATTGCCTATCACGAATGGTGAATGCAGTCAATAAGGTTATTTCTGTGCAGGTTATAATAGAAACTCAAAATAATGATAAAGTATGTCAGGAGATAATAAAGGATAAAGATCAGAAAGAATTTACCTAGATACAAAGGGTGTTTTATGTAAGCGAAAGGATGATAAGATTTTTTATTGTTGTTCCTAAATCATTAGTTAGCTATGTTATTAACCATCACCTTGCTACACTATTTTCGGCACATCAGGGAACTAAGCGAACACAGCTTCTATTACAGAATTTATATTGGTGGCCAACCTTATGTAAGGATGTAGAAGAATTTATAAGTAAATGTAGAGATTGCATTACGTGTAAAAGTAATAAGTCAATAAGAGCACCGCTAGGTACATTGCCAGAGGTAACAGAACTTTTCCAGCTTGTGTCACTGGATATTTTAGGACCCTTACCGAAAATTGGAGAATCAGGAAATAAATATGTTTTGACGTTCATGGATTAATTTACACGCTATTGTGAAGCGATAATGATTCCTGATCAGACTGCTGAGACAGTCGCGAAACATTTCGTACAGCAGATTGTTTTGAAACATGGATGTCCCGAGAGATTGTTGAGGGACCAGGGACATAATTTTGTATCGAGATTAATGTTAGAAACTTGTAAGTTGTTGAGAATTAAAAAGTTACAAACCACACCTTTTCGACCACAGTGTAATGGTCGTGTTGAGAGATTACATAGGACGTTAGCCGACATGATTTCCCATTTTGTGAATGGATATGGTAGTGATTGGGAAGACTATTTACCGTACGTTGTACACGCGTATAGGGCAGTACCCCACAGTTCCACAGGATTTAGTCCACATTATTTGTTGTATGGTAAAGAGATTAGACTACCTCCTCTTGATGACTTGAGTAGTCAGCCAGATGTTGCAGAGGAGGGTGTCACTGTAAGAGACCATGTCAGGATATTGAATAAGAAGTTAAGTGAAGCATGTAGAGTTGCGAGAGAGAGAAATAAAATGTCTGCAGAAACACAGAGGAAAAACTATGATAAAAAGTCTCAGTTCCCTTCGATAAAAGAAAAGAATTACGTGTACTTGCATACTCCTAGTGTAAAGAAGGGTGTAATATCGAAGTTTCATAAATATTTGTCCGGTCCGTAAAGGTATTGAGAAAATTAAGTAACGTTACTTACGAAATAATGTTAGATAAGAGAAAAATTGTTGTACACTGTGATAGATTAAAGCTAGCGAAAGATGTTGAAAATGGATTTGAGGTTTAAAAGACAAGTATCAAGAGTAATAATGATATTCAGAAGCTTAAGTGTAAGGTGTGTAACAGAGATAAAAGTAATAAAGAATATAGCGAAACAGATGACTCAAGTGAGTCGGGCGGGGAAATTATTAGAGAAAGTGAAAGTGATATCGGTCCTTTATCACGCCCAATGACAGTGGATGTTGATGAAACTATAGACGATAGAGATATAGGTGAGGTTGAAGAGATACCTATAGAAAGAGATAGTGATGAGAGTCTAGACTCAGACAATGACGATATTATAGGTGATACGAGTATTTGGGAGCGCTCTAGGTATCACAGAAATAAGGTAAGCGAAACCTTAGGAGAAAATAGAAGTAATTACAGATTGCGCTCAAAAGTAGGAAACTCGTCTCAAGGAGAAGAAGCGGTAGATATTGATGAAAATAATTAGTTGAATTTTGTTGTAATGATATTATTACGAAGATGTTGCACATGAGAGATAGTTGAACAGATGAACTATAGATAATGATGAAAATAAATAGTTGAGCTTTGTTGTAGGGTTATTATTGCAAAAATATTGTAAATGAAAGATAGCTGATCAAGTAGGAATGCTGTTTGCATTGCAGATCACACCGTAGGAGCCGGCGTGATATTACTACAGGAGAATAATGTACTGTTAACTGGCGACAAGTGGACGATTGTGCTAGAGCTTCCTGTCGATGAATTACACAGAGTTATTGAAGACTTCATGGGGCGACTTAGTTCGATTACTGGGAGAGATGTTCCCATAGGATATATAAGAAATTTGACGGAACATGATATTTCGATAAGACATTCGTTTGATGTGATTGAAGAGTTAGCAGTAGAATTAAATGAGGTGATAAATCAGTTGTTGATATTACCGAAATCTTCCGCACGAGAGAAGAGAGGATTAATAAATGTAGGAGGAGATATTTTAAAGTTTTTGTTCGGGACTATGACTAATGATGATTATAAGCATACACATAAGATTACTAAGGGACTAGCAGAATGACAGGAAAACCTTATACATGTCGTAGAGCATCAGCTCACTCTTATGAAGGGTTTTGATACAAAGGTAAAAAGCTGTGCGACGGCTATAATGATTCTAACAGACCAAATAGATGAAAAGTTGAAAACATTCGCTAGAAGTTCTGAAAGTAGAATGACTCACTTTGGCGAGATTTTACGTTTGAATAAAATAGTTAGAGAAGTAGAATTTGTATTGCAATTAATTGTATAAACAAGAGGTTACTAAGATAAATACGTCACTGGATATTATAGCTACAGGTAGATTGCCATCAACTTTGCTTTCGCCTGTTAAGTTGTCGAAGATTTTTAAGAAGATAGCTCTTAAATTACGTGCCGATAAAGCGTTGATCGTAGGTTCAGAGATTGATAGTACTTATAATTATTATGAAGTTTGTAACGTACATGCACTTGCTACAGAGACAAGTATTCAATTGATAATTGAGTTTCCATTGAAATCGATGAATAGATATTATAAAATATTCAGTGCTTTTCCATTTCCAGTCTATGAGGAAAATTTGAATCGATACGTACAGGTTATTCATAGTCATCCGTATATCGCACTCTCGGAGAATAGACAGTTTTATGCGTTGATGTCTGAAGTAGACTTGAATGAGTGCAAGGGAGGAAATAACGTACTTTGTCCCGCGAATGTCCCGACCCTTTATGTGAAAGAACATCATTTTCTAGTTGATTTGATATTGGCTCTGCCAACTTATGATCCGTCGTCATGTAAGAGAGAGTTATTAGGAAAAGTTTTTATGCCGGTATTTATCAGATCGGTAGATGGCGCTAGTTGGATCTATTCCATGCCTAATAGGATTAAAATAACAAAGATTTACCCTGATAAGGAAGATGGTTCTAAGGTGGCTGAGGAGTGGATCTCGGCGTAGGGGGTTATGTCCCAGGTAAGCAGTAGTGTTCTCCTAAGTGATAAGTTACAGTTGTTACCACACAGTAACAAGATATCAGTAGTCAAGTATGCATTTAAGAAAGTACAGTTTTCAGAAGTACAGTCACTGCTAACTGATAAATAAAAGCATATTATAGAATCAACAGTCACAAAGTTTAAAATTGATTTGTCGAGTATTCATGATAACGACACAGATATAGAGATACAGCAGTTGATGTCCAAGTTACAAGTCGTTAAAAGTCAACACATTTCTGATACACAACTTTCAAAAACCATTACAGTTGTGTTATCTATTGTTGGAGGAGTAATCGCCTTGTTAACCTTCATATGTCGTCGAGTTGGTTGCCAGTTATCCAGATGTCTAACTGGAGTTCCATTAAGGAGGAGACAACGAGACAGAGTCCAGCAGTCCAGGGTTGAAGAAGGAGTCGAGCTGAGGACGCCGCCTACAGCGCAGCCCAGGAGGGGGATCCTCAAGGAGAGGGTCGCGTCATCATGAGTCAGCTTTGGAGAGAGAGTCGCTTCGTCATGGTCCATCCTAATGAGGGGGCCATAACCTCTTCATCCCGGGCCAGCCTCAAGAAGGGGGTCCATGCCAGTTGCAAGGAGGGGACTTCATCGTCACGGACCATGGAGAGGTCCATATCGTCTCGACCCATGGAGGTGTCCATATAGTCTCGACCTAAGGAGGGATCTATGCCAGTCCAAACTGTCCCTAAGGAGGGAGCCTCATCATCAGGTACCAATAGTAAAGGAGTATCAGTGTCTCATGGTAAAGGGCGAGACATTGAATTGACATCACGACACAACAGTTCACAGCGATCAGAGAATAAGGTTCCAATGACGAGTTTTTCAAACACAGTGTTTCGTTGTTAAATGAAAAGAGAAACATCACACAGTGTTATATCAAGTTTCACAATAATCTATCCCACCAAGTATGCTTTCAATTATGAAAGAATTGACATTTTTAAAGAAGCTTGTTGATAAATACTATTCAAAGCGTAATTTTTGAAGAAGTTTGATCCATTTAATAATTTGAGCAATGATAAATATTATGCAAAGTGTTATGCAAATGATTTTATTCAATTTAATGAATCTTGTATGAATATGAATGATTAACTCGTGTTTACCAATGATCACATAATGAGTTCAACGTTTTAAAGACTTTATCTTATATATCAGTGATGATAATCAACATGAACATTTAAAATGAGTATACATATAATGCATATAAATGGAAAGACTCGACATAAAGTTTTGATTATGAATTGAAGAAGGATAATATGTGTTGTAATATGCCAAGGGTTATTTGTGTTTTGTTTCAGCTCTCACTCAAGATAATATCACTCGGGAATTATTTTATAAGTGAGGGTGATGTGGTTCTAGACCCCTTTTTTGCTTTATTTGATTTTAATTGATTTTAGTATAAATGAATTTGAGATAACTAGTAGTTTATCCCACTCATATTAAGTTGAGGAATTTGATGAGTTGATTTTAAAGCAATCTCATTACTCGAGAAGAATGGGCTACTATAGTATGGAGGGAGAAGAAGAAGAAGACTGTTCTACAGGAACTTTCATGAAATTTCAATTGATTTGACGACACTATCTATTGGTGTGAACTTATAGAGTCTTCTTGAGTATATACGTATTTAAGTTGAATTATCAAGGCATAGCTTCTTCCACATTTCTTTGCTTTGGAGAAGTACGGCTTCTTCCACACTTCTTGGATTTCTTTGATTTTCTAAAAAGATCTGTTTATATAGAGCAGAACTTTTTCAAAGGAGGAAGTGTTGTAATGCCCAGGCCTTGCCTGTCATTGAACCTAGGGTATTCAAACTTAATGTCTTACGTGTTAGCTAAATGAATAATATTTCGTTCAAGGCGACGAGCCTTGCCTGCAGAGAGTCTACGACGCAGAACCGTGCCCAGAGTGTGGTGCAACCACAGACCTCAGTTTCCCGGCACTTACATCAGTTCGTGGCCTGACATTTTCCAAGTGTTGACGACATTTCTCCTGCAGTGCGGCCACGGTAGAGGAGTGCTTTCCTGGAAGCGTGGACTTCGTCCATTCGACGACAACACAGACGCATAGCGCGTGGGCTTGGCCCATAGCCAATCGTGAGGTGTCCTCAGTATCTTCCAACCGATAGGACACTCCCCTAGGGAGGTACTATTCCTGGAGGGAAGTTCCCCTTCCACTCAATAGATTGAGTTATATTTGCTTGCACGCCATTCCGGGCGTATCTTTGGTCTTCTGCTCTAACAGTCTACAAGGAGGAACTGCTGCTGGGACGACCTGAAGCCTGCGCCAGATGCCACGCCCTCAGTAAAGCCACCAGAGTAGAAAATGAGATTGTTTTCTTTAATGTTAATTAGCTTTGCCATATGGGCCACATCAGGGTCGCATTCAAGTAAGTGAACATAGTTGTAAATATTAAGTCGTTAAATAAAATATATTAAAATAAAGTTTGCGCTCGGACTTTGTTTTGTCAGTGATTTAATTATGTATGCCTGTTGCCACGGCCAGCATAATATGGTTATTTAGATACGATCATTTTGTATGTTTTCTTCCTGACTGAATTAAAATCGTAACGTACCAGTCAATATATTCCTGGGTTGACATTTTATTTTCCTGAGTAACATTTAATTACCCTGGAGAAAAGTACTGACACTAGTGTGTTTTATGTAGAAAAAAGTAATCTGGAAGTTATTTTTGTAATATTTATTTGAACTATATATACGTGAAAACTCGTTTGTATAAGACTACACTGTACATGATGGGATTATAACTTAAATAAGAAAATGTCAAGCATGCAGTGTTAAGAAGTAATGTGGGACTCGGTTTTGAATGTTTAAAATAACGAAAATTTTACTGATAAATATGACTGCAGCTGGTTTATTAAAATAAATGTGTTACAAAATGTATAAGGTTTAAGCTTTAGGTTTGACAAAGGAAGTGGTGACTAGCTGATTTTTGTTTCATTCTTCTTCTTGGTCTTGGAATTGGTTCTTTTGAAAGAGTCTTCCGTGATTTGCCAGTGATAAGTATTAAGAGTACGGGTACAATGAGTGTACCTAAAATATTTTTTCACTAAAATGTAAGGTATAGATGAACATAAAGTTTTTTTGAGGCTACATTATCTTGATGTGAGAGTGCTGAAAACAAATCAAATCTGCTTAGTTATGAAATATACACAGTTATGAAATGAAATGGTGCAGATAACTT
>PNEQ01037574.1:23794-34161 GCA_003012365.1 Medauroidea extradentata
AAAAAAAAAAAAAAAAAAAAAAAAAAAAAAAAAAAAAAAAAAAAAAAAATATTGAGCTTGGTTTATACCTATTCTGTAAAGAATAATGGATTTAGTAAATAATTTTCTGAAAATCACAAGGGCTGCGTGGTCTGGAGTGCTGTACGTATGGTGCAGTGTGAGTGAGATATTTTATGAAATATTAAGAATTAGCACTAACTTAATTGTATGGTAGCTGTCATGGGAATAAGGTAAAGAGATATGATGGTATAAAGGGATGGAATTAGCTATTATTTTTACTGGGAATGTGTAAATTCAGTGTGGTTTAGTATAACTGCATGCCTTTTACAGTAATTTGGATTAGATAGTGACAGGGACGTTTTTCATTGCTAGAATGGTATTTCTTTATTACTTATAACGTGAGCGGGTGCGCGCATAGAGTTGATATCATGTATGATTATACACTGTTTTGTGTAAGTGTGTGTGTGTGTTTGTGAATGTGCGTGATTATGTGATAACTTGCTCTGTTGAAGCGTAGTGTGTGTGTGTGTGTGTGTATGTAGATATGATCGAGTATGAACTTGCTCTGCTGGGTAAGTACATGTGTGAAGTTATATTCGTGTATGAACTCGCTCTGCACGTGAGTTTGTGTGTGAGTATAATAAAAGTCTGTATGATCGAGCTGATATAGGACAGAATATATTATTGTTAGAAAATATTATCTTTGAAGATTAGTATTGTACATCTAGGTAAAGTATGCCGAATATACTAGTATATTTACGAAAATGTTGGATATAATAAATTACATTTATTTCTTTTATAATATAAGCTGAAACATTTTAGCATGGTATGTATAATTCGATATTATCCGAGTATTTATGAATGATAATTTATTTCAGGATAGTAGCAATAAGAGATAATGTTGATGTGTCCCTATGAGAAAAATTATTTGAGTACCTTAACTGACATATGTAACTGATCAGACCTTCAGATTATATTATATGTTCGTTAGGTTACGACTGAGTACCTTGACAGTATCAGATTTTACTCAGTGTGATGATTCTAAGTCATGGAATGTTCAGTATTATGGAAAAATTAATATGACTGCTATTTATAAAAACCAAGTGATATATATGATGTGCGTTTGTCAAGTCATGACAGGAATTCAGGTACAAAAATTGGATACATTCATAGTAATTATGTGACTTCGGAAATAAATGATCAAATGTTACATGGAGAATGATTTGGTTTGAGGTATATTTCATTGACTTTTACATGAGTTTTAATAGTATGTTCCAATGGAGTTTTGTGTGCATTGCCTGACTGAGTAATATGTCTGGTGTAGTTCAAGTAAGTAATGAATGTGCGTTTGTCTAGATGAAAATTGAGTTTAGTTTGACGGATGAGAACGAAATGTAGGTTTGTACGACTTAGAAAAGTTTAGCGAATAATTATTATCGGGTATGTTTTGACTGACATGAATGTAGGGGAGATGATACCGTATGCAGCATTTGCCAGCTATTGATATTAGGTATTAGAAGGACGGCTTAAGGTTGTGTTAAGTTATATGATTGAAAGGTGCAGTTTGTGTGTATTGCCTGGACTGAGTAATATGTCTGGTGTAGTACAAGTGAGTAATGAATGTGCGTTTGTCTAGATGAAAATTGGGTTTAGTTTGATGGGTAAGAACGAAATGTGGGTTTGTACGACTTAGAAAAGTTTAGCGAATAATTATTGTAGGCTATGATTTGACTGACATGAATGTACTGGAGATGATACCGTATGTAGCATGTGCCAGCCATTGATATTTGGTATAAGAGGGACGGCTTTTGGTTGAGTTAAGTTATATGATTGAAAGGTGCAGTTTATATATTCATGTGGTATAGTTGTCCAATTTAACATTGTAAATATGTGATGATATTTACTTAACGTAAAGTAATGAATAGTTTACTATGTGACCTGCCTCGGTTAGTTAATGAATGCTGATATAATACTGAAGTGTATGTTATGTATGGATGATAAAATGCATATAGAATTATGGTTGTTTTGATGCATACAAATCTAAAATGATAAGCTGATCGTAGCTTTGACCTATCTTGATAATTTAGTAGATAAACGAATATTACAAGTGATGCTGGGTTAAGGTGCTAGGTATAATAGTAGGTAAGATAAAAACAAAAGTGTTGAACTTGTGATTTAGAAAAGACATCGCAGGAAAAATATCTTATGCTGTATGGAATATAACGGTTTCGTATCGGTGGTCTATGTGTGTGACGATCATTTTAACATTTACAAGATTTTTGTTGAATCTGAACACAAGTTATCTAGAAATACGAGTTTGGATTTCTAGTGTTGGTAAAAGACTGAGCCCAACATATGGGACGGTCAGAAAGCTTTCACCAGTTTATCGTATGTGCTCGACCATGAGTCATGATAAGCTTAATTTTTTTACACTATATTAAACATGATTTTTACCAAGAGGGTAATTGGTTCGAACCTCCGTGGACACATCAGAAAAAAAATGCACGCTACTTGTTCAGAACTTAAAAAGAAATTCTACAGTGTATACGTTTTTCAAATCCGAACACCAGTTTGCAAAATATAAACTTGTAAAGTCACAAAGTTATATGTTTTATTATTCTCCACTACAGATGTATACTGTAGCTGGCCTGAGCTCTGGCTAGATGTCTCGGCACAACCACACTGGCCCGCACCTCCTACCTCCCTTCCTGAGCCTACCTGACACCTTACCGGCCGTAGGTGTAATGTCATCAGTCTCTGTCATTGTCTTTCTCTCTCTCGCTCTCTGTCTCTCTAGCACTCACGCTTCCAGCTGTCTCCTCGCGAATAAAGTAAACGCATTTTAATTTGCTCGATCTGATTTAATTTAAAAAAATGTGATGTTATTGAAAATAATCAAATAGGCCTATACGTGTTAGCATATTTTAAAAATATTATTTTTTGCAATTGTTAACCTTGGCGAATTAAATTACATAAAAAAATCGTATTTTGGAAGCACTTTTGTAGTTCATGGTGGATATAACTATGACAGACTCTGATATTAATGTGCTAGGTAAAAACTAATCATAGTTATGTATAAATAGACAAAATACTGAAGACTCTTCTTAAGTTGTTTGTTGTACTGTAATTAGTTTCATGAAAATTATGCTTTTGTCTGACTACGATATGTAGGGTAAAAAGGAGGGGTCGTGTCGTGTATAGTTAAGACGAGTAAAGTAGAAATATCTGTTCTGTATATTAGTAATACATTGTTGGTTAATGTAAGTAGGATTATATGACTTTTACGTATGGAATCGTTAAGAATGGTCAGGGTGAGAGAGAGAATTTAGTTAGCGACCAACATCAAAGTCTTTAGCGCTGGAAGAATGGTTAGGTTTTAGTCTGACTGTGAGATAGAAACTTGAAAGTAAATAAAGACATTGTGAAATGTAAAATTATTCTGATAATTTGTACCTTTGACAGATGATAACTTTGTTTTTGCTAATATTGTAATGGTGCTCAACTAGAACTTCCGACGTGGGATATGCCCTTAACGGAGGGTCCTGGTATTGTTCAAGAAAATTCCAAGGAACGTACGCCATAAACTACAGGCTACAGAATTACGTCAGAAGTTACTATCATCAGAGAGCCTTTAATAATGTGTGACTAACTCATTTGGATATATATTATTATTGTGCATTTTTCACATCAGTGATGTGGTGTCAGTTTTACTGTGGCAAATGTTTAATAACCAACACTGAGATAACTTCTCTGTGTTAGTTAAACACCTTTTTTTTTAGTAATTTAAAAATTTGTCAGAACCATGAAAATGCTGCGTTTTCCCCGGCGCTGGTGATTGTGAACTAACTAAGCATGTTAGTGAGTGAAATGTTGTTTTGGGTTATGTTTCATCACTTAATATCACATCAAATAGTATATTAGTATAGGCATTAATTATCCTAACGATGGGAAATAATCAAGTATTGCATTGTTTTGTGGCGTCTTTCATTAAAATTTTTAACTGCTCAAGCACCAAAATAGCAATAAAACTACGTTTTACAAAAGTAAGTAAAACAGCACACACTCACTGATAAATCTGTTCACATATTTTCATTAGTTGTGCTTAGCAAAACCAAGCTTAGTATTATGAAGGTTGTGTAATGCTCTACCCACTATAGGTTGTGGGAAGTGCATGTAACAACGTATTAGTACTGAAATACATATGGAAGAAACTCTTAAATATATGAAATAATGTATTTGGTTTCAAATTTACATACTATGTACAAAAGCGAATGAAGAAAAGACCTGTAGCTTTACACGTAATCATTTCTACTCTCGCTTATTAGTATAATGTATTTTACATACACGTTGCACATCGTATATGATGTCTGTTAATTGTGAAATATGATCGTCTATACTGGTCGAGATCTTCTATCCTGAATGATAAGAACTCTAACAACTGGAACCTAACCCTTCGAAGAATGTTACATGCTACTGGCTGTACCGTAACCTTCTACAGATATGTCCTTCGGTAAGAGGCGAGATGTATTCTTAGAAAGTAAAACGTACACGTAATTTAAGGTGAGAAAAATTTTGTTATCTCGGTTTGCATGACGAGACAAAATACAGAGTCAAGACGCGAACTACAAAGGGTTGCTTTCCTTCATCAATCAAACGATATTTTGTATGCTAGCAAAAAAATTTGCATTGAATATATGAATGCACTTTAAAATAAAAATTGAAATTTGGTAACAAACATGTTTGCAGGACTGGATATAAGATAAAAAGACAAAACTTCTATTAATAACTGGAGTAAGTATATGAATAGCAGTAGTCGGGAGAGGTGATATTTGAATAGTGAAGAGGTAACATCACCTCCAGTGAAGAAATGGAAAATATTCGTGTGTGTTCTTACCGCAAGCATGTATTTATGGAAAAATATCGTAATGTGAGCGTGAAGTTGGATGACATTAAAGTATTATTCATAGTAAGTACCAGTGAGAAAACTAGGATATCTGGATTGGACAATGCAACAACTAGAAACGGTATACGGGTTAGTATTTGATAAGGTCTCTTCTCTGTAGCTATAAGTCGTCACTCAAGGAAATTGTGACCGTTACGTGTTTAACTTTGTGAGAATCGACGTCAACACCTTCTAGACACCAGTGCTAAAAGACATTTGCGTGTGGATACGCTGTATGGAGACTAGGAATAAATAAATGTAAAACAAACCAGTGTCGTACAGCATATTGATGTTAGAGCTGTAGACTGTATGAATATAAGTACAGGTCACGATATTCTCCCTGGAAAGCATCAAGATTCGATGATGGCATGAACTTAGGAGAAAATTGATCCTACTACGAATGATGTGTTAATGGTGAAGCCATCATTAACTTCTGATTCGTATGTGAACAGCCCGGAATATTTGTCAATGATTTCAAGATACCCATGTTGATTCTGTGACATGAATTACAGTACATGTTGACATGGTATGGTTGGTAGTATGAGACGAAAAATATGCATGAATAAGGACTGTTTGTTTTATGGGTGTTAAATGTGCGGGAGCGAGTTCAGGAGTATTAATACGTCTATCAGTCAATTGGTAATATGACGAGATGATTATGACGGACATGTTAAAAGTTGAGAAGCTAAAGCATCTACGGTTGTACATGTTACAGATATTTACAATAAAATTGTAATTTACTGAAGTGGTTGGCTTTCTAAGGTAGTCTGAAGACATATGTTAAAACGAACTCAGCAAGGACTTACGTACATTTCACCATAGTATGAAAGAAAATTCGGTTCGATAACCTTGAGAATAGTGGGCAAATCACTGAGTTAAGAAATAAAATGTATGGTTGAAGTGCTATTACAATAAACCAGTACCGTATTAAGACACACATTGTAGGAAAGCGAACAGGACGAAGCACGTACCACTGTATGATATTTATTAAATTATATCAATGAGATATGTTTGTGTCAGGTTACATGCGACGTAACTTACCTTTGACCACAACTAACTTCGGAAATAAAAATAGAACAGGATACGTTGATATTTCCTGTAACTAGTGAGAATTGTAGCAGTGAAGCATAATTTTATCTACATCAGTGAATAAGTTTTGATTAGATGTGTGCTCGTGTTGAACAATTTCGACTATCACTGCGGTAGCTTTACCTCTGTTGGCGATATCTTCACCGGTGATAACTACCTACATGACAATAACTATGACAGCGTATGGGACTTCCTAGTCAAAACTGGTAATATGTGACTTGGTCAACGAAGCATGGATTAAGCTTCTGTTATGAGGCCTTAGTTTTGCATTGTGACGACATGAAGTTGATGAGTGCAACAAGCTAAGGTGTTTTTGTTGCTTAATCATGCAATATATGGACTTGACTGTGATAGTTTTAAAGTGAAGACTAAATATATTTTCTTGGTATGCGGTGTTTGTTTTACAAGTAATTGATTATATATTGAATGTACATAAATTTTGATAATTAAGGAAACAGGGTTTTTATTGAACTTGGGTGTTTGACGAGGATAAATATTACGATTTAAATACTTTTTTCATGTAAAAAGTAAAGATAGAATAAAAAATAGTAATATATGAAACTGGAGTAGCTGTTCTGATATGGAAGCAGGCCAGTGATATGAGATTTTATGATGCTATTTGCATAGCTGCGTGATGTCGTGTATATGTAACTGCTCGCTATGTAGATACAATGTCATATCTGCGTATGTGTATTGTAGAAGAATGTGATGATCAGTTCGGACAGGTTCTGACAGGACTGTTGGAGAGTGCTGGTAGAGTTACGAGGGGGTATTCGAGGGTCGGTGCGAGGGTGTAGGGGTAGTGTGTTTAGCATAAGTAGTATGAATATGAAATTGAACGTTAGTTTCTTCAATGGGGTGGTGTACGCCATATTTGAAAGTAGACGAAGAGTCTTGCATATGTAACTGTCCTGGAAAATATGTTGTTTTCAAAACCAATGGTTGATTTTATCGGAAATTTAAGTAAATATATCTAATTTGGTATGAGCGTGAGTGTAGACGATGAAGTTCTGTATGAGATAATGTTAGTGTAGTTATAAAAACATATTTATCAAAAATGTTTTTTAATAATAATTGATTGATTTTATTGGGAATCAATCGACAAGAGCTAAGAAAGAAGTCATGTTTATGTAGTATCATTAATGGCATTAAAATAAAATTTTAAAAATATTATTAGAATATTAAAAAAACTTATAATTTTGAAATTGATGAACAATATGTAGTCTCAATCGATGGTCGTTACTATTTACGGTCGTCTAGCTTCTATATGTAGACATTGTTGACATGCTGTGTAGTGAGAATCATAAAGGAAATAATGTTTGGTGCTGGGTAAGTAAGTGGGTGGTAATGTTTTGTGAGGGGGGGTGGAGGGGGTGTAGTAGTTTAAGCGGGTTTTAACACGAGTGTCGGTGAGAGGGGAAGGTAGGGGAAGGAGTGGAGAAATTCATTATGTGACTAACAGCCAATTAAAATAAAGGAATGGGTATTGGTTGGGGAGGTGGGGTAAGTTAATATATACATGTAAAAAGTGGTGGGGGCGTCAGTGTGTCGATGGAGCTCTTCCGGGTAAGACGTGTCGGTAGTTGATTTAATTAAATAATTTTTATGCAAAAAGGTTTTTTTATTAAATAATTTTTATTAATTTTTTTATAAAAAAGTTTTTATAAAAAGTTTTTTATAAAAAAGCATTTTATTAAAAATAATTTTGTCTCAATTTTATTTATTAAATATGTGCGGGGTTGTAATGGAATTCTAAATCGAAAAAAATTTCGGAAGAAACACCAATAGGCCTATGGCGGTCGGAAACGAGATGGAGGTAATATTTTTTTCGGAACTTTTTGAAATTTTGAAATTTTCATTTTTTTGAAATTTTGGAAAATTTTGGTAATTTGACACTCAAGGTCAAGGTCAAGGTCACGGTTGCAGGTCCAGGTCATCCAACATGGCGGGCGGGGCCGTGACGTCACAACATGGCGGGTGGTGCCACACTCGGGCGGTGCCCACCCTTCGGCTCCATGGTCCAGAAGGAACATAGTCATACTACTTGCTTCCTATAACAGTTTACCCAATATTGGAATTTGCTGCAGACGAGTGGGATAGGGTGAAGTGAAGAATACGATACCAAACAATAACAGTAGTGGTTTGTTTATACGAGTGATGTCACTGTTAAGAAAAATAAGGGAGACAATAGACAGCAGTATTCGTGAAATTCAACAGAGTGGAATAAAACAGAGCATCTGGTAATGTCGGGTGCCTAGGTTCGGATATGTTCACATATTAATGGCCGTTAGGCGGTAGAATCGTGTTCTTGTCAGTGGGTGGTAGTTTTTTTATGATGGCTAGGTGGGAATTAAGTTATTGTCGTAGTTTTTTTATTTCACTTTCGTAAATTTACACCATTAAGATAGTTGTGCTGTGTAGTGTTAGTTACAATATTCCGTATTATGTGCAGTATTTACAAATTTCGGATTTTTGGTCGGTGAATAAACAAGAACGGCGATGTCTGGAAATAGTGCTTCCAGACAATGTTTTACATGGAATTTAGTTGTTCAAAGCAAATACAATGTAGTTGTAAGTTAAGTGAATATTAAGTGGTGCGAAATATGTAGACTGTTGGAAGTACAACTGTTGCCGTGTAACAATATATCAAATATGAGTGAAATATGTGTAGTACATTTTGGGTATCGGGTGCTCAAGTGTAGAATACGATACCGGGCCCCACTCAAGTGAAGTATATGATACCGAGTAAATATTCGCGAAATATGTAGTTTTCAGTGTCTGGTATCGGGTGCTTCAATTGAGCGGGAGGGGCTTAAGTGAAGAATACGATACCGGGGACGGTATCGGGTGCTCACTTAACTCCCCCCGCTCAAGTGAAGTATACGATACCAAGCAAATATTTGCGAAATGGGTGCCCCCACCCAAAAACCCCCACATTCCCGTGCTGCCCCGTTATAATGTTGGAAAAGGAAACTTGAAAATAGCAGGAAACGAGTGTGATGTCATCGCCACCATATTGGTGACGCCATAACTTGAATGTTATTGTTTGGTATCGGGTGCTTCACTATTCCCATGGAATCCATACGTAAGGGTGGAGGTGTGGGAGCTGGAGTAAGTGCAGAGAAGGGCAGGGAGATGGGTGGTGAATTAATGGAAAAGGCAGGTTCAGGCTGGTGAGGGGGGAAAGGAACTTTAGACCTAGCGTGACGATGAAGGAATTAGTGATGAATGGTGGTGGAGGGGAGTTTTGGATTGTAAACTAAGGACCAGTCTTATCATTCTCTGGGCCAACTTCCAGATAGCACTTAATGTACAGTTGTGTCTTACCACTTGGTTTATACCTCCGGGTAACTATCTAGAGGTTAGCTACAAATGTAGTTTGGCTGTACAGACTGTGTGAATGTGTCGAGGTTGCTGATTGGTTGTTGGAATATTTAGATATATTTTGTTTTGTGTCTTGGAGTCAACAAAAAGACTGACTGCCAAAATTCACAGGCATAAATTTTAACTGATCATGAGGTTAATGTTTTGTTTTTAAGGTTAGGCCTACATGTGTTTGCTTCTGACTTGTTAGTAAATATCGTAAAATTATTTTGAAATGCAGAAATAGAGGATGTAATTATATGTTCAAATAGAAATAGTATTTGCTGAATGTGGCTATTAACTATATGAAGTTACCATATCTGTAAAAGAAACTGATTCATAGTTTAATGTAGAAAGTTTATTTATTTATTTTATTTTTTATTTATTTAAGTGCCTTCCCTTGATCCCTTTGTAGATCTAAGTTCAGAGAATATAATATTTTACATGTTAAAGACATCGTGTGGCTGCAAAGTCACCTGCAGTATGTACACAAGTTATTTCCATAATGTCAGTTAAACAATTAAATTGTTAATTTTTTACTGCGGTTACAGCAGTGTTATGGGGGTAATCTCTTATGAAAAATGCCTTGGCCTGTGTTGGATTTCTCTAGGTTATTTGCTACTGGCTTGAATGGCTGTAGGTAAATAGAAACTTATTACTAGGAGCATTCAAAAGGTTATTATTTAAGGGTATGACGTTCATTAAATAAAAATATAAATTAAATAACCCTACCAGCACACAGACATCCTGAGGACGTCCGTAGGATGTGGGAATTGTCGTCCCTAGGACGTCCTAGGGAAGTTCATTTCAAGTCCTTTTTATGTAGGAAAAGTTCATGGAAAAGTACTACCTACGGACATCCCCAGGATGTCTGGCATACACATCCCTGGGACATCCCTAGGAGCTCCCTGGGATCTGTAATAAACACATCCCCAAGACATCCTCAGGAGCTCTCTGGGATCTGCATTAAATG
>PNEQ01037575.1:0-23925 GCA_003012365.1 Medauroidea extradentata
AGATCCTGAACATGAGTAGACTTATCTAGACCCAAGTAATTTTCCACCTTTTTTAGAGCGTCCCTTATGAAACAAAGCTCTTTGCCCTGGTCATGAACTAGGGTCTTCAGGATGCAGTTTTCATTAGAAAGTTGATCCAGCTTGTCGGCTAAGCTATTTAGAATAGAAACAATATTGTCCTGACCCAATTTCAGCGCAGTAATATCTGAAATACCCGGCAGGTTAGCACCAAAGCCTGGAAAATCATCAGAGGATTTGTCACACACGTTAGAAGATGATTCATCGGAACCAGAAAGCACTTTAGATTTCGGCGAACGAAACATATTTCCGACAACAGAGAATACTTAGCCCTCTGAGTACCGGACTAGCAGGAGCATTCGAGAAACACAACCTGCTCTGGCGAGCGCTTAAAATATTGAAAATGTCATTCACAGAGTTATATTTTAAAACAAAATTAAATTTTAACATAAGTATTTGTTGTATTCATCACCATGTCATATAGCAAGTACGTATCATTTGATTCCAATTCTTGGTTTACGTACAGCAAGGTTTTCCTGCCAGTTTCGACTTTTTGAGTTTTTAAAAAAATTAAAATTGAAACATGGAGTAAAATATTGCCACAGGAAAGTTCAGTTGCTGCACATGTAGCATCTCCTTAACTAACTTTTGACTCCCTTCCAACATCAGAGGGGTGAGGGTATTAGGTACTACAGTACCATATGAAAATAGTGCATATTAAGATGCTGGGAACTAAGCCATCAGTACATTGCCACAGCCAGACAACCACCAAACCTCAACATTAACTACAGTCAACGCCCGATTCAACGACCTCTCACAGTTCCAGGGAGCTTATTAGAACTTTGATTAATTTTCGACAATCCCCGAACTCTAAAATGTCAAAATTAATAGTTTTTTATCGCTGAATCGGCGTTCACTCGTCTTTTGCATAAAATTTACATGTTTTTATAAAGTGATACACATTTATTTCTAAACACAAACACATTTGTTCCGTCGAACATACACGGCGTAAACACGTCCGTACGCAACCGATAACACCACACGTTTTTGAACTATGGCTAGGTCGCCATCTTGCCCAATAGACTCGTCGAGACCACAAGAGAAAAAAAACCAAAGCTAAGTTCCAGGTAAGAGTACACAAGAGACAGTCAATAAAGTTCAGTTCACAAATAACAACAACAACCTAAGTACAAAGTTGACAGGTCCCAACAACATTATTGTTGAAAGTATGCCATTGAAGTGGATCGACGACCTTTATTTAATTTAATATAAATCATAAATGTTGCTGGTAACATAAATTCTTGCACCTTCTGCGCCCGTTTGGGGATGTAATTTGTAAGAATGCCACAATACAGTTTATTTAAATAGTAGTATTTTTCAGTCGAGTGACGTACAGTATTTTTAGTAAATAGATGCATTAGAAGCAGCTATATAATCCTTTTTTGGCTCAAAATTAAGCAAAAATGTTGCTGGTAATACATATTCTTGCAGCCGTAACTACAGTTTTTGGAAGTTATTTGCAAGAATATCGTAATAAATGTTATTGAAATAGTAATATTTTTCAATAGAATAACGTAGCTATTTTGAATAAACGGATACTCTGGAAGGTCTTCTGGGATCTTGTCTATCTTTATATTACAGCAGTGAGCGACCACACACACACACGTGTACGATAAATTGTGCGCGCAACGACCTATCCGGGACACTAGTTAAATCAATAACAACATACACGACATGTCTACTGCACTGCTTCACTTGTGCCACTTATGAACACTACCTAGTCACAGCTCCTAACACTCGCTCAGCAGATGGGACATGATGATAACACTACTTCCTTTGTTTTGCAAAACTTCTAGCTCGACGAGCCGTGTTGAAATAATCTGCTTGTATAGTGATTCTACTCTGTGTACGAGTTTTTTACGCACTACGCCAATGTGCATGGTGGGGGATTTGATACTCGGTTTCAATTTGTTCACCAACAGTAAACAACTACAAACGTCAAGATGTTGATCATTGTTAATAAACAACTTTGGAATATCATGCTGCCGTAGAATTTCAGTCTCGGTGATCTTGTTTTCGCCCACTTCCTGGATGATCTCGTACTTCTTCCTAAGTGTCAAGAATGCTCTTTTTCCAGTCATTTTTTTTTTAACCGAAAATCCGCAATCCAAATCCAATAAAAATAGCGAGGTCGTCTAAAATTGTTCAAAAACACAAATGAAAATGTTAACAAATTGAAATCCAAAAAATGAAAGCATGGGTGTCAACAAATTTTTAAACCAAGAGAAGTCTAGAAAACAGAGCACAGATCAAAATCGTAATATCACAGGTACAACAAAAGACTATTGTATCCAAGGGCACAATAAATCACAATGGCAAAAAAGTTATGGCGCGCACGTGATGAAAAAGGGGTGAGCGGATGGCCTTAATGGACTAGTAGCCCGGGGGATGGGAAGAGGCGGGTTGGGTGCCAACTGGCCGGGGGAGGGGAAAGGGCAGGCGGGCCGCTGGCTGGCCATCACGTTGCACCAGAAGAAGGGCAGCAACATATATTTTTAGAACAAACATGCAATATGTTGCAGTACAGTTTTCGAGAAAAGAACTGCAACCATATGCGGCCATAAGAAATGCAATGCTTTTCTCTGCTATTTTCTTTGAATTTTTTAATTTATATATTATTATTTTTTTTAGTTTTTAAGCAAATTTTTTTTCTACTTTCTAAGGTTCCTGCGAAAAGGGTCATTACTTCAAGAGAGTCGTTATTCCCGGGGTCATAAAATAAAGAGTTGACTGTACGTACCAAACTTTAAAATTTCCCACCACATCCTACTTTGCCCCTCGGATGCTAGGTTTACTGTGAAGTAGGCTACAATTGCTTGCTGAACTGTAGCTTGCCACCTTATGGCACCTAAGAAAGTTGGCCCAATCAGCGAAACATAGTAACCAGAAAAATAAATACTTGAAACCACAAACTCCATAAAAATGGAAAACTTTACTTTTTCATGATTTGTAATATGATGATAACCAAATTTCAAAAATATTCACATTTTAATTCTGGAATAAATTTACCTATCAGAAAACTCTCGCATTGAATAAAACTTTGTAGGTAACATTTTTCTGCATCATTGGTGTGATTTCTCCATGAAAAGTTCTTTTGTCTCTTTAGAAATATCAAAACTTAATTAAAACATGTACTGTGCGGCAAAATATGTGTCTTTAACTGCATTAAATTTGCATTTACTGAATTTGCTAATTTTCTTCAAACTTTGGAAAATAGGTAGTACTGTATTTATCATAGATTCGGTTTTCTTATGATGGCTGCAAATAACATTAAAATGGTGGCTTTGACAGTGTATTATACTTACATATAAAACCAAAATACAGTTAAACATCTCTATAAAGACCCCTCACAGTTCTTTGTCAAAAAGTCTTTACATAGGGGTGTTCTTAATAAAGAGATTTAATTGTACAGTAAAACCCCTATTTTAGAACCCCCTAAGTTCTTAAGGAAAGGGTTGTTATAGAGAGGTGATTGTTATAAAGGGGTTTTACTTTTTTGTATAAATTGTGGTCCTTTTGGTGTTTTACTTATTGCCCATAAGTCCACAAAAACATAACATAACGGGCTGTAAGGTACCCAACGTCAAAATTTTCAAAAATTCTGAAATTTCAGAAAGGAAATTAAATGAATAATGAACTTGTACATTTCTTCTATCGGAAATAATGAAACACGCATATTGTATACATTGACCTGTGTCCAACTAGACATACAAAGTATTCAGGACAAGAAAATAAACTAACTACAGTAAACCCTATTATTTATAATGTTTCTGAAGGGACTTAAATATTTATAAGATGGAATGGGGCTGTGGTGGTCGAGGGGTCAAACCTCTCATCTTCCACTTACACGATCCGGGTTTGATCCCCAGCTAGTTTGGTCTCTGATTTTTCGCATGTGGGATGTGTGGCAGACGTTGCAGTGGGCCGACAGGTTTTCTCTGAGAACTCCTGTTTCCACTCTCATTCCGTTGCTGCTCTACACTAATCCCACCCTCACCTCATCCATTCTTCAGGCTGGACGGGCGACAGGTATGTCTCACTGGTCGAGCAGCTGGCCTAACCATCATATACAATGTGATCCTGTCCAAAGGCAGGAACATGTAGTGGATTTTCAGCAGGGACCAAATGAAAGTAACCTTATCAGACAATTATAACAAGGTAATACAGTACAGTAATTGTTAATCACTGCCTTCTAAAGGTAATCCTTTCAACAAATTACCAACTTCGTAAACTGCTATTGCAGCTGCTTATACATAATATGGCTATGTGTACTTGGCGAACAATGGGTAATTGGAGAGCAAGTGACAATGTAGGGGGCACGATGGGAAAAGCTATCTGATGAATTACAATGGTGGCATCTGATGATTGAGGGGTGGGGGATGCTGGGGAATGGAAAAATAGAAGAAATGGTGATAAGAATGACTTAGTAGATGAGTCGGACAGGATATGGGTGGCAAGATAATGGTAATAGGCAGGCTAGCAGGGAGAGCTGAGACGAAATGGATGGCGGGAGGGGTACACGGCGGAAGTCATGGAAAAACACCTCGGATGACGACAGTGATGATCCCAGGGTCGACAGGCCGATGACCTTGGAACAGGCTATGTTACCAATTTGTTGTTGCATCCTCCAAGCATAAATTCTTCGTAGACCTGTCAGGGCCAGTCTCTACGCCACAACACACTCGTACTTGAAACAATCAAAGCATCACTGGGAACGGGATGAGCAACTACTAGTTCAATAAAAGATGGGGATCCATTTATGTGATTTAGGCACCATAAAGAAGTAGCAATATAACTGGACTGTGCAGAAGGCCAGTACCAGTGAAGCGGATCTGAAGCCAAACCCCTCCCCCTTCCGCCTCCAGTAGGTGACGCGGAAAAAGTAGTGCAAGGCTAGCAGTGGAAAATTACGGGTAACAAACTAAGCCCCTGGATGCGGCGGCTGGAAAGGGTTGAAGAGCCCAAGGTCAACAACAAAGAAATAGGTAGGTTCTGGGAATAAAATAGGTGTGTTAATTTTTGAAACTAAATGGTTAAAACAAACTGGTGAAGGACCCAGAGTGAACTGACACGTACATCTCCTCTGAGCATCTCGCACTGACTGACTCCAATGACAGCCACAGACACGAGGCCAAGCTCTCAAGAGGGTGTGGCTTCGTGTGGTACAAACTAGTCCATACACATTAACACTGTGTATTATAAAATATACTAAAGTTACAGAGGGAAAATCAGCACTGGAAAAATAGTGAAAACATAGATGAAACATTATTACTCTTCACAAAAGTCTTACATGGGACAACTGTTCCCATATCATGTTCATTATCCAATGGAAGAATACGTACATAACATTGCTGATGCAACATGGAAGTAATTAAACAATGGTGATTGAAAATTAAAGAAAAATATTAAAAAGACATTTTAAACATGAAAAGAATAAGACACTTTAAAAATGTTGGAATGTAAAGAGTACATTTTGGAAAACATATTTTTATAGCATTATTTATGGTTTAAAAACGGGCATTAGTGCACTAAACAAGTACAGTGCGTCAGACGGACTAGTGGGAGGGTGTGCTAGGCACACATCGTGGGGTAATCCGTAGCTACCTGATACGTACTGCAGTAGAGATGTATTGCTAGAGCTGGTGTAATTGCCTCATCCAGTAACATATCAGAGCATGCAGGTTTCCAACTCCCAGATGCACTTACCATCACAGGTTGATGCTTGGAGGATCAATGCCTCACTCATGGTGCATCGTGACGAACCTTGGAAAATAAATGTGCCGTGATTGCTTTAAATTTTTAATCTTAAGTAGTTTTGCATAGCATTTAAAATTGTAATAAAAGAGGTTTAATTTACATTATTCAGGGGCATTTAATTAATTTATTTTCTTTTAACGAAAGGGGATTGTATATTTCTTGAATACCTATAAAATGTCAAAACAAATTTCCCAGTTTTCATTTGTTTTTGCAAAAGAAGTACGGTACATAATAAAATGTTTATTTGTCATTTTTAAAAAGTATTAAAAGGCATTTTATAGCCTACAAATGAGTGGCATTATATCAAGCACAGTTTTAAACAAATCCTGTGTTCATGGTAGGCTTAAAATCATTCACCTGATGACTTTGGTACCTGTTGACAATCCAGTTCACAGATTTGTCCAAGAGGTTCTCACCAATGACCATAGTCTACCTTCACAACATTCTTGAACTAGCTGTTCCCATTCAGGAAACCAAGCTAAAGAAGAAAAAGAAGAATGCTGGCCTGCTCGTCTTGTCTGAAAACATGAGGTGACATTTACTTTTTCTATGGATGCTCGTGTAAGATTTTCATAATTGCTGAATTTTCAAAATTCTGTAGCTTACATTTGTGAATTCCATTCATTGTGTTGTAAAATAATAAAGTATCTTTCTAAAAGCTGACAGTTTCTCATCTACACTTTGTTTTGTGGTTGGGGTATTCTTGCCCTCAGCATCCTTGAAAATTCACAAAAGGAGGGTAAACTTGTGCATATTTCTGAGCTTTGAAATCATTGCTTTCCTGTTCCCACCTGACAGAAAACTACAACAGAAGTAAGAGCACTTATTCAGTTTATAAATGGAGTGTTGGTTTTATGATACAGTAATCAATTTTATAAAATAATTTGAAAGCATTGGTTTATGGTTTACATTTTGTCAGCCCCAGTAAACATTAGTGCAGCAGTAAACAGTGAAGATTGGGCTTTTTGCAGCACTGAGGATTCACTAGGGGAGGAGCTTATGCGAACAGCAGATTTCTGCAACTCGGAGCCCAGGGACGACCAATTCAAAGTGCGCGCGCTGCACACGGCCGTGCGGCTGCTGCGAGAGTTCTGCTCACAGTTGGAGGGTCTGCCGGCAGCCCACGAGGTGCTGAGGCCATGTCGCCCGCCTCTGGATCGACTGCCCTTGGATCAGTACCCACCTCCCGTACACAAGTCTGTCCAGGAGCTGTGTTCCGCCCTCGATAGGCTGGCAGCCACGAGGCTGCAGCTGCTTGTGCTCGAGAAGAAGAAACCCAAGGCTCTCCGTCTGTACGAGCCAAACATCCAGCAAGTGTGAGTACTGTGCAATAGGCATCTTTTAAAAGTACATATACAATGAAGCACTTTTAGTGCAAACTATGAGGGACCTCAATTTTAGCAGTGTGTAACAATGAGATTCTACTGTATTTACTTGTGTATAGTGCACAATTTTATTCCAAAATAACTGGAAAAAAATACATTGAAAAAAGGCCGTGGCAGGAAAGATGGAGCGAGAAGGCGGAGTTATAATCGTAAACTGGCGGGGTGTCAAGAGAGGAAGGCGGAGAGAGAAAGAGAATGTTCTCACCGCCCCTGGTTCCTCCATTATTACTCGTCTTCCTTTACTTTTTCTCCTCCTCCCTCCCCCACTACCCCGCAAAAAAAACTCTGCTGTAACTGCCTGCAAAAACCCTAATTTTTTTCTTTGTTTGAAGTTGGCAAAAACAAAAATTCGTGGGTGGCAGGCGGTAGCAACACAAGAAGTTATTTTAACATCTCGTGATCAGCTATCTTTCTATGGGGAAAGAAAGGAAAAAAAAGTGACACTTATTTTTTTTTCCTCCTACAAGAGGGAAGGCAAGGCAGGATGGTGGTTGGGGCCGCACAGCCCTCTGCTTGTAGTTACCTCCTGCCGCATTCCTGAGCCTTTCTTTCTTCTCAGCTCTGGACAGTAAATAAAAAAGGCAAGCTTGCTCTTCTTTCATCGCACGTAGTCTTGATGAAGGGAGGTGTGCACACACACACACACACATGCGTGAGCTGGCTTCAGGCAGGCACCAAACGACCAGGCAGGCTAGATAACTGGACAAGAGTGAGGCAAGCCACAACTGCCCCTTCCCCCTCCTTTCAGGCTCTCTTCCACCCTCTCCGCAGTCAATCTCTAGCCAGTGTGAATGTTACTTTTCCTCTCTCTTTTTTTTGTTGTCAGCCACGTTTCCTTTTTCCTCCCCCCGACCCGATCCACCATAGCCTCCCTGACGCTGCTTCATGGTCTCTTACGCCAATCAGTTTTTTTACATGCTAATGCACTTAAATGTTTTTCCCTGGAACTTGCATATATTGTGGTGCACACTATACACGAGGGCGCACTATTGTAAGGTGGATGAGCACCTGACCTCCATTACTTTATTGAATAATTATATGTTTACATGGGTTACTAGCTATTGTGGTGTGCTGATAATAGAGTTAACCTACTGTTAGTCTTAGTGAATTTTGCTTAAATTAGGATGATAAATGTGAATTTAACCATTTTGTTTTAAAACTGCATATGAATCTGTTAATTTAGTGCATTGCAGCATTTATTCTCCTTTTAGTACTGTGTGGTCGGAAGTTGCCTCTGTAAGAGTTTGTTGTGAAGTTAAGATTGTTGAAGATTATTCTTTTATTTTAAGAACATGTACTGTTATGTAAAACAAAGGAAGAGGCCGCTAGGCTATCAGTATCTACAAAAGGCAGAAGCACAAGTACTCACGTTTTAGTACTTGACAGATACACACACTCAAATAGGATGACACATAATCGTGGTAGCGCATATCGCGATGTTTCGCTGCTTAGAGCAGCTTCTTCAGGCGAAGAGACATGGCTGACTGCTGTGTGGTTGCTGATGAACCGATGCTGATGCACCTAGCGGCCAAAGGTTGAACTGATGTGAGGCGGGAGATTCAAAAGTGTCAAGTAGAAGAGTATAATGAGGATATACGGGTACAGGAGTTGTGGGAAGCTGAATGACTGGGGATGTTATCTTATATTGAGACCTGGTGGTTGCCTGGATTTAGTGATATATTGATGAGCTAGTTCCCATCGTCTGAGTTCAGAGCTATTGCTTGTAGGTGGCAAGGCCCTCACCACTCTAGTGCTGTAGCAAGAGTCAAAGTCTTTGTTATGATGGGCTGCATGGGCAGCAACTGGTTTATCCTGTGGGTTGGTATCTTTACCTGCTATGGCTTGTCTGGTGTCTGCTCTGTGGCCATTCATTCTCTGTTTCAAAGTGTTGGTGGTGAGGCCAATATATTCAGCATTACAGTGTTTACACTGTAGCTGGTAGATCAAGTTCTTGGTAGCACAATTGTAACAGCCTTGGATGAGGTAAATGTGGTTGGTTTGCTTGCTTTTGAATGATGTAGAGGGCTGGTGGATGACACAGGTGCCACAACGTGAGCAATTAAAGGGATGAGAACCTTTGAGATTGGTAATAGTGTTGGTAGCTAGCTGTAGAAGGTGGGAGTTTGGGACGTACTAGTTTGTTGCAGAGGTTGGGTGGTCGTCTGAAAACTAGCCTGGGTGGTTTTGAAAGAAGGTTTTGGGTTTGTGGTGAGGAGGACAAGATTTTGTAGCCCGAGTTGAGAATGGATCGGAGTTTGCCTAGGCCTTCACGATATGGTACCACCAGGGGGATTTCTGTATTTTTAGCTTTGGTAGTGTTGCTGGTATTGGAGGTGACTCCTTGGATTTGTTTTTGGACCAGGGGTTCAGGGTAACCTCTGTCTGTGAAAGTTTTGGCTATTTGTTGGCACTGTTTGTTAAGGTCAATGCGAGTTGAACATATGCGATTGGCTCTAGTGGCAAGACTGTAAGGTACGTAGTGACTTTTTGGTATGGTATGGATGACAGCTGTTGAAATTAAGGTATTGAAGGTTGTTTGTTGGTTTTGTGTGTACAGAGGTGTGAATGATGCCATTGTGTAGTGCCAACTCGACATCTAGGAAAACTGCATGTGTCTTGGAAAATTACCAGGTGAAGTTAAGTGGACTATAGGTATTCAAGCTGTTTAGGAAGTCAGTTAGCTGTGCATCAGCATCGGTGCATCAGCAACCACACCGCAGTCAGCCATGTCTCTTCGCCCGAAGAAGCTACTCTAAGCAGCGAAACGTCGCGATACGTGCTTCCACGATTATGTGTCGTCCTATTTGTGTGTGTGTATCTGTCAAGTACTAAAATGTGAATATGTACTGTTATTTTAATGTCACACTAAATTTAAAGGAGCCATATCGAGTTTGGTATCAAACAAATCAGTATTTAATTTCCTCCAGATTATCTAAGTAGTAACTTATTTTTGTGTTTTGCACCTGTTAGAGTTTATTAGTGTTTATTTAAATTGCTGTGTCTGAGATTAAGTGATGATCATTAGCCTAGCCGACAGGCTGGTGCGAGCAAAGAGAGGCTGAGCTGAAGGAAACCTCACCAAATATGGTCACATCTGTGCTTATTGGCCAGACGACGACTCTGGAATTTTTAGACTCTTGTGACGTCAACCAAATAGTACCTTGGTGGTAGGAACTGTTTCTTCATCCGCAAGGAATTTAGTTAATTATTAATGTAATAAGGCTAAATATAGCATAATCACTGTTTTGGAAACCTATTGAATGAATTGACTGTATCTTAAATCAGTGTCTTTTCAGCATATAAATGTAAAGCAATGTAAAAATGACTAGCTGTGTGACGGTGGAGTAATCTGTAAGGGTGGCTTGACACTAGGGGAGCATTTTGCCCTGGCTGAGGGTTGTTGGTAGCGACGCGCCAGGGTAGCAAGGTGCAGTGCCTGAGGGCACTGAATTTTGGTTGCCCGGTGGTGTAAAGACGAGACTGGCAGTTAATTGGCGAGCTCGAAAGTGGTTGGTGTGCGTCCTAGAGAAGTGCAGTCACCGCAGCCTAGATTGGAACCGTCTAGTTTTGAAGAGCTTACCGGTTCTACCGCCGATATTGAATACACTCGGTGAATGTAATTTCTCACAGGACCTCAGCTCTGGCAAAAACCTAACTTGTATCAGCACGCAGCTCTCAAAATCTGGTTGTAATACGAATGTACGAAGGTGCTGTATCTCATAAGATCCTTTGAGATAAACAAACTGCAATAAACCGACCCGTAGAACTGAAACAAAGTGACTTGTGCTTTCAACCACTCTTAATTTACCTAGCGATTACAAGTAGCTAATAGCACTCTACTGGGCTATCCGGCAACAAAAACTATGCACATAAAATAAGTAAGAGTGCATAAAGATGCATTACACTACACACTAGTACAATATATGGTATTACTTATCATGGTTCCCAAGAACTATAAAAATTATCTAAAATAAAATTAATTTAATACTTTTTACCCTCAAAATTCACTCTTGTATCAATACTGTGAATTCTATTTACCAGTAAAGTTGATACAATGTTGTACATATACAGAAAATATTTACTGAGCATTAAAATCATCATTCAATGCTTCATTTCACTTGCAGGGTAAAGTAATCCAGTTTTTACTAAAGGGAAGTTTCTTTTCATGAGTTTTGTACTAACAAGGTTTCACTGTCCTTGTAAATAGGTGTGTCCCAGGGTTCCCATACTTATGTAACACACAAAATGGGCTGCCACAGTTGCTCATGTTACTCCCATCTCTCCCAACTCTCATGAGTCTCTACTTCCGAAGACTCCCACTTAGTTGGGTCTGAATCTGATTGACACACACTGCCTCCTCTGAAAAACTCTCAAGACTGACTGTCTCACTGCCATGGCTCTCTGCCTTCCTCCAAAGAGTATAATGGCAGGAAATGCCTGAAGGGGAGATCCCACCATCTATCTCGTATAGATACGAAGGAGTGGAGCTTGCCGCTACTGTACATTGGCTTGTGCCATACTACCCTAATGGTGCACGGCTGTTCAACTTGCCGCCACACACAACTCTAATTATGGCAGTAATGACACAGCTCTTGATCACTTAACATCCAAGCGGAGGGCGTTGGCAAAACACTACTCACTACTTGTAGCCTACATTGACACAACCACCTGACGTTCACAACTGTCTAAACAATTTACTGATAATCAACAGTAAGACCAGAGAACAAATTAACAATAGTTTATAGAAGTATGTAGTTGTGGTTCAATAATGTGTTAGTTAAATGTTTTAAGTATTTGACACAGCACATTTAATTTTCAGTGGTTTATTTTGGACATCTTTGTAAGCTGTGTACAGAATCTGATATAAAAATCATGCTTGTACTGAATGTAAGAGTACTGTACAGTACAGTTATGTTTATGTAGTAAGATGTAATTATATAAACATGTGTATGTGTACAGTATTGAGAGAGGCCTGTGAATGTGAAGTACTTACTGATTTTAAATTCTCACACTGTTGATAACAGTGTTACCGCAATGTGTTATAGTTGGTGGCGACTTTACTACTAGCTTGGCAGTACCAGTTGTTGCAATTATCATGGTTGTGAGTGATGTGACTTATAATTACACAATGTGAATTGTTATTTACTTGATTCTCTTGTGTAATAACACATTACCTTGCAAATTATACATTATTCCTTTAATTTGACTGACTTACTGTATTTTCAAATTATTAGAAAATTCACTCAAATTTGAGTGTTCCTATTATTGAAGAAATTCACATACATTAAAGATTTCATTCACCAGATTGACTGGCATAGTGCTGAGGAAATATGTGTAGTCACGCACAGTTTTTGTGTCTGGCGGTTGCAGGTTTGACCAAAAGCGGCAGAGACCTATGGGAGCAGCTCGGCGGGAGCGTGAGAAGCTGGTGCACAAGTTCAAGCGAGAGATGAAGGGAGCAATGCGTGAGATCAGGCGAGACAGGACCTTCCTCGCCAAGCTGAAGCTCAAGGAGACAGCCAGGAGGTACGTTTGTTACACCCACCTCAGAGTTAAGAAAGTTAACAACAAAAACTGATTAATGTTGAAGTTTATGCCTTAAATTTTTAATTTATTAAAGTTAAACATTAACTTATGCTAAAATTAACTAGTAATATCAAATTAACTGATTATAAGTCAAAAGTTAAAGAAATACAAATAATTAACTTTTAGTCGTAAGTTATTACAAATAATATAATACCATGCGAGCCCTACGACCACTTAAAAAAATATTGCCATTTACAAAAATACATATTGCCATTTCAGTTCACACTCTAAATATTGTATTATTTCACTTTTAATTTTTCTGTTAAACATACTTAGGAGATGTACTTATAAAAATAACTGTTGAATTTCAGAAGCAGTTGCATTTCAAAGTTTCTGTCAGCCATCCTGCTACTCTTTAATGTATTTAACTACATTTCAGTGCACACAAAAAGCACTTGAACCTTAAGTTTTCACTGCTGCTGACACTTTCTGCTCTGTAGAAAAATTAAGCAATCCGTGGCCATTGCGAAGACATGATAAAATTACAGTGAAAATGTTATTTTGCGTCAAAGAAAGGTGGTACATATATGCCCTTCCAATATATCCTTTCATTTAGAATGTGTTTATCTATTGAAATAAAGTTACCATACGTTCAAATAAAAACCGGTATTTTTTGTGATGTTCAGGTGTTGGAAATTAGGAAAAACTCTACTAACATTTTTTTCTCAAGAACCGTGAGGTGAAACACATACGTAACTTGTCTCTATGTTACTAGTGTACTATAGCTAATAACTGCTGAATTTTTAGTTCAACAGGCTAAATGACTGTGTCTTTACATTTTAAAACATTTATCTCTGGTATTCTATAAATTTTAATAATTATAGGCTACCTAATTTTTAATATTTATAATTTTGCATTTGTTTGTGTGATTGCAGTGATGAAGAACGCTTGCGGAAAGTCAGGGAGATTTTTGGTTCAGCTGCTGCTCAGCAGTCTGAACTAAAAAAATTAAAGAAGAAAAAATAACACTTGTGGATGAAGTTCGTTTTTATTATATTGTTGTGTAAATAATTTTTTTTTATTAAAATTTAATATTTTTTAGTACATTGCAAGTTGTTGCTGCTGTTTGTTGTTTCTGTTCCCTGTGCACTGAATGAGAATGTGTGTACTTACTGTATGTTATTCTTTAAATATGTACAATATGTACTTGAAAAGCCATGTGTGCATTTCCCAAACAAAACTAAATGTTGTAATGAACACCTTTACTGATTATCTTTATGGAACAAGAAAATTAAGAAGTCTGTAGCTTGCGTATTACATTCACATGCACTGGTCATAAAGTTACCTTTAGACCTAATATCTTTAAAAATATGATGGCTATGATAATATGTATTCTGTAAATTTTTTCTTATTTAACTTGCATCACAAAACCTAAAATATGTATTGGTCGTCCTTTAAGCCCATCACATATTTTTTCTAAAGCATTACCATGAGAGAGAATTAACATAATTTTCCCTGCAAGCCCTAAATATTTGAACTCTACTTCTCCCCACAACAGATCTGCAAAAAAAGTGTCCAGTCCATTATTCTGTACATGAAATGATGCAAGTTTGTCGGAATTACAGAAGTAAGAAATTTGGTAAACTGGACACTAACTCTATAAAACTAGAGAGCAGTTACGTGCTTGGCAGACGTAAGAACTTGCAAACATGTATCCATAAGCAGCTTTAACCAGTTTGTATTTTATTGGGCTACGCTCAACAAGTTTCGTGGCAGTCTGAACAATACATGTTTTGCATTCCATTAAGAAACTTTTTCTGAAGTTCATTCACATCAACCACGTCTAACTCATGCTTCGCAGCAGACCCAATTTTCAACTTTGAGAGTGGAAGTCTCCGGCTTACAGCGTCCAAATTAATACTGGTAAGCTGATATGCAGTTGTCTTGATTTTGATATTTGGAACTTCCTTACAATGGTGCAGGTATAGAAGCCATTGTCAGGAAATAATCCAGCTTAGCTAGTAGCAAAGGATCCCTCAAACAATACTGCACTTTCTCAACAGAATATGTAACAGATAATTTACTTGTCTTTAAAAATTTTTCTAAGTGAAGAAAAATTTGTACTGCTCTCTCACAAACTGGCACGTTTTCCAACCAGACAATTAAACAACTTGATTGGAAGAACACTGCAATTTGTAACTTGTCTGAAGTCTGATCATCTAGCAAGTGAGTCTTTGAACAAAGAATACATGGCCTTAAAAATTGAACATTCCACCCTGTCTTTCTAACACCCATCTGAAAAGCACCATGAACAATGTAAAGACCACAAGATCCCAGCTCTAATATATATGGGTCTTCTTCGCACACCTAAGTTTTCGCCTTCAATTTTCTCGTGAACAACCAATTGACACTCGGCCCATCAATGGACACTTGCACAATTTTGGATAGTTCAACATTCTTCAGTCCCTGTTGAAACCCTTCTAGAGATCATCAGCTGTAGAATGGCTAAAAAATTAAGAGTTCCAGAACCTGGTCATTACATGATTCTTGTTGACGTCCCACATGCGCACAGCTGTTTACATTAGTTGTAGCTTAGCTAACGTATTAAATGATTCATCAAAGCATACAACAATATGTTTTGCGGACTGAATTTCATCGGAAAGTTTATGAAAAAAAAAAATACGGTGCAAGTCCGTAAATTCTAATTTTTAGATCACATTTAAATAAAGTTATATACTTTATTAAAAATTAAAAATATTATTATGATTCTTTGATAACATTAGACTCTCAGTGTTGTAATATAATGGATTTTAAGTTTTAGAAAATTTACAAATAATAAATTAATTTTAATTTAACCATATACAAAAATTTCATAAAATAAAATTTTAATTACTGTATAATGAATTAATGTGAAAGACAAATTTTATTAATAATATAATTGATGTTTAAAATTTATAAATTAATTAAACTATATTGAAAAATAATTTTTAATGATAATAATCTTTGGTTTAAAGGGGAATAATGTTACAGAAATTTACAATATAAATATACAAAAAAGAGATTGCAAATAATGTTAATGAAAATTATTGTAACAATTATGAAAAGTTAAAATACGTACAGGTTTATTTTTATAACTAAATGATCATCCCCATATAATAATTATTATAGAAACTGGATTACATTCTTTAAATATGATAACAAAAATGAAGTCGATAAATATTAAATTTGGGTAAAAAAAAATTTGCCCAGAATTAAAGAAAATATTCTGAATAAAAATAATTTGATAAATACCAAATAAAAAGAGAGTGAAATGTACTGAATATTCTTGAATTTATTGACCAGGGGCCGGTCTTACCATTCTCCGAGTTAACCTACAGGTAACTACCCTGAAGTTAAACTTGCCTGGCACATTATCTAAAGTCTCGTCTTACCACTTGATTTATACCTCTGTGTAACTACCCAAAGGTTAGCTAGAAATGTAGTTAGGTTGCAAAGACTGTATGGATGTGTCGTGGCTGCTGATTGGTCTGTTGGATCTGTGAATATTTATTTTCTGGATATTACATGTACGACCGACGGCCACATAGAAATAATAAATAAAAACACCTTGGTGCTAAGTTTAATTTTTGAGGTTAGTCTTACAAGTATTTACTTTCGCATTTTACGAGTGTTTTGTTATTAGTGTTAAAACTTAAATGTTATTTCGAAGTAATAGCTAAATAACTTAAATATTAACGTATTAAAGCGAAATTGTTTCGCTAGTACCTGTTTCAGTAACTGTCGAGAACATTGCAAAATACAGTTTTCTGGTTTATAATAATAATACAATAAACGACAACACCAACAACGTGAAACTGTACAATGATCAGGTGTCAAGCTGTAATGATCTCCTTATAATCACCTACCAGTCCCCTCTTAAACTTTCCTACCCCTTTCACCGACTGCCTACCCTGCTGTTTTCTTCTCATCACTGGATCTAATTGTTAATCCATCATTCTCTACACGCTTTAAAGGTAGCCTAACTTACCCTAGCCAACTTCTCCATTCACCCCTTTGTATGTCTTGAAAATGTTTCCACTGTTCTGCTTTCCTTCAACAAGTTACATCCCAAATTTTCAGTGTCACAGGAAAGTAGGTGAGTTGATAAGAGGCCAAGGGGTTGGTAAGTTGGATAGAAGATTTCTTGAAGGGAAGGGCTCAGAGAATGAAAGTAAGAAATACTGTATTGGATGAGGGCATAGATTCATTTGGGGTGCCACAAGGAAGCGTTTTAGGTGCTATATTGTTCACCATAGTGGTTATTTATATATTATAGAAATTATCAGCAGAATGAGACTGTCTGCTCTGTTCAGTAGAGGAAAAGGAGAATAAGTTGCAAGAAGATGTTGTGTGGATAAGTTTACGGATGGTAAAGGAAGATGTGTGGATAAGTTTACGGATGGTAAAAGAAGATGTGTGGATAAGTTTACGGATGGTAAAGAACAATAAGAAGAAAAATGTGAGGAAAACTTAACTTGTATGGTTTACAAGGAACATGTTAGTCTATAGATAGCTAAGGCAGGAAATATGTTTAGCATCAGAGTACATGTACCTTGGAGTAATGTTACATTAAGACCTTGAATGATGAAGTGAAGTTCAGAAAGTGGTCTTGAGGGGTAGGAAAGTGGTGGGAATATTGAGCAGGATATTGAGGGGAACCATGAGCACTGTGAGAGGTGAAGGAGAAGGCCTACAACACCATAGTCTGGCCTGCTCGTCCCACCATTTTTCCATAAAGCATAATGCTTTCATTTCCTGCTTATAACAACACCAATATTTTCATTTCCTGCATATAACATCATTTTTTTCTCAGACAATAACCACAACTAGGGTAAAATGTTTCTTAACTGTAATATTTTACTAAGTTGGAGATTAAAAACAACTGTAAAAACCAAATTAATGTCTGGGAAAGTGTCATAAGTGTACATTACAGTGATATTAAAGACTGTGATCCTGAAGATGACGAACATGATTCTACAGAAGACAAGTGTGAAAAGCCTCTATTACACACACAATGTATGTATTGATTATGTTTCTGATAGCACAGTAACTACAGCCTCATTTAATCTCACTACAGGCTTATTTACTGTACACAAACTATGAAGGTTTAAGTTACTTTTGTGTAATATCCATTTATTGGTGAAAAAATATTGATTCCTGCTTATAACATTTTCCTGCATATACTAACACTTTTTTGACAGGTCCCTTTAAAAACGTTATAACAGGGTTCTCTACTGTAATTTGCTCCGGGCAAAACAGTTTAAACTTTCTGAACATCAAAAAGACATATGAACACTAGACCCTTGATTTTACAAACACTGGCGGTTCTATTTATGACATTCGTAAAATTGATTGAGGCCATTCCCCCTACCTCCCGCGTTCCATATTTTAAAATTGCATTTTTTCTGCTAAGAGTTACACATGGAGTCCTAATTTTCGTGGCGTTTTGCAGGAAAGTGAGACAAGTTATCATTAACATACAAATTTATATCACAAGACTGATGTCTTTTGATTAAAAGGATCCCCCTGAACGGTAAATATGAGAGACCCATGACCTGGAGAGAAAAAAAAACAGAGTATATTCTCGCGTATACATTAAGTATATGACATCCGTATCGTTTCACACAAAAAAATTGCAAATAATAACTGAAGATTACATTTATATCAAAAGACAGACATCTGATTAAAATCACACTTACGAACAATTGACATGACCAATCCAGGTCACAAAAAAAATTAAACACAAAGCACAAATGCCTTCTCGTATCATATAGACTTGATGTTCATAGCATTTTGTGGAAAAATAAACCTAAAAAGTTTACAAGACTCTTATCAAAAGAAACCAAAATTAGTTGTAAACGCAACATTTTTTTGGAGGCTGCGACACCAAAAGAATGAATCAAAAAAATTTAGTGGGTGCTGTACTGTTTGGTACTTGTGCTCTTTTAACGATGGAACACCCAGATAGTGAGTATGTGTATGTGCACGTATCTGTGCACACATGCTGCAAGTTGAGTTAATGCAAAAACTGCACCGCCAAATAGTCCAAACGTAGTCACTTATGCCATTTTTATCCATGGCCCTTGTGCGGCAGTCTACCCTATAATATAATTAACACACCCTGTCACTCCTACTACTGGGAGTCGACCACGTTGCTCCGCCCAATAATGCCCCACAGGCAATGTCCGAGCAGTTTCAAGGCTAGCCGCCTCCAAGCAGACCAAGAGATGTTAGCTCAGCGAAAGCTGGCCAAGAACTGACAAAAATCACATGCTGCAGCACCTTTTACAGCACCCTCCAGACCTAAAAGAAAACCTCTATGCTCGCATGACCGTTCCATCCCCTTCCATAGCTAATACACACTGCTCTATGGCCAAACCTGTAACACATTGCATTTGCCCCTGTGACACAACAAAGTTTTAAATTGTGTATAAGGCTTTAGACTTGTTACAGGAGTTGGATCATCAACTGTTTATTTTATTTTAAAGTCTATGTACTTCTGGGAAAGTAGTTCTTTAATGTGCCTTGTTTTCAATACAAAGTTATCTGCAGCAATGATAGGCATTTAGGTTTCTAGGAATTGTTCCGTTGGCTAGTATGCGCAGGGAAAATGGCAATACTTTATAAGGGTTACAAAGTATGATCTTTGAAATTATTTTCGTAAATAAGTAAAACCTATTTAACAAAACTCAAGGGACCAAAAAATGACATGTTTGTTGTAAGGGGGTTTGTTAAATAGAGGTTTTATACAACTGATTTCTATTTGACATAGAATTTCACGTGAACTACAAAACTTTGGTCGACAACTCACAGTATATCCTGGAATTATAGAAGCAACCAAAAAAAAAAAGATAATATTGCTGAGATTGCTATTTATTTTAAAGATTATGAACAACTGAAAATGTCTTGCACATGGAACTTCACGTTAGGTTGCCATGTTTCTAGAATATCAGAGTTACACCAAGCTCTTCACCAGATAACTTCATACATAGTGTGTTACAATGACTTTAAATTTGAAATGCCAGCCACTGGATGCTTGCTAATTTTCTACTCACATTTCAAGTACTTCATGCCAAGCCTTCCCTTAAAAAATAAGTCCCGAAGTATTACTTTTTAATGCCCCTAACCTCCAAGCACCAATCTAATTTCCTTGTACAAGACTTAATTTTTACTTACTATAATACGTTTCCTATTTACGCCAACAAAGGCAGTGTTGTTTTCTATCTGCCTACGATTTGAAATTATGGCTGATAGTGTAGGCTTGGACGTGAATGTCGAAATCGTTAACTACGAACAACTTTTTAAATTTCAAGTTTTATTATTATTATCTGCCGCAACATTTCATTCAAACACATCCACGTTAAAGTTACAACTAACCACATGCTAATTATTAGACATCTAATGGCGTATTCCAATTGACTGCTCCGAGCGTCCCGAAAACTGAAAATATGCAATAGACACGTGATTGCCCGCAACGAGTGCGTATTGTTTATGCTCCAACAACTGGAACACACCACATTTACAGTGCAAAACATGTGGCAACAAAATTACTTGAAACACTAAATTCTTTAACCCTAGGTACTCCAAAGCAGCCCAAATTTAATCCTACTGAATTTGAGAGGTTACTTTATTACAATTTTTCTTCTTGATCAATCGGTAAATAGATGCGCGGACGACTCGGTCCTACTAACCTTACTACAGTTTCAATAACGAACACAGAACCGTCTCTCAAGACGGTGCAGCAAAAACTGCTCCTGGTGCGCACCCAGCGAGTGCAACTCTCAGTTGGAATACGAAAATCCGAATGCTCCCAATGGGAGTTCCGGAAATTGGAATAAGCGGAACTCCACCAGTGCGCACCGCGAGCAGTCAAGAGCGGGTACCAAATACTGCAGGTACTGGAATACGCCATAAAATACCGTCATTAATACGGCGATAGAAAAGCAAAACAAACAACAGAGGCCTATGTCACAGATGATGTACACTGTTGGGATGCGCACTTTTAACCACAGAAATATGGGATTCGGAGTGGTTATCTCGCCAAAATCATGGTATGGAATTCCACCACCACGAGCGCTGAAGTTGCAACTAAGAGTTAGGCTGCCATTTTATGTCAAGTGGCGCATGCGCACCTTGTGCGTATCTTTTAACTATGGAACTGAAGACGCGTTGTTTATGTTTATTTACAGTTTTTTTGTATGCATCAAGGTTTTAAACGTACTTTCAGCGCGAGGAAAATAAAAAAATAGTGGCTTGTTGAATATAATTATTGATGTGTGATTTTTTTAAAACTAGTCGTTCGTTGTAGAGAGAATTTTACCGTTGTGAACAAAGTAAATTTCGATATTTGGAGGTTAAAAATGCATTGTTCTTATGGGGGTTTGGCGGGACCAAATCTTTACTTCGTTGTACAGGGTTTTTCGTTAAGTAGAATATTCGTTAATGGAGGTTTTGGTATGCTCTTTTACGTGGAGAGCCAAGCTCAGAACATTATCTTCAACATGGTTTATAATCTCTTTGTACAATAAAAATAAGGAGTTTTAAGAGTGCATGGTAGACAAATAAGACCTGAAAACATCAATTGATTCCCAAGCTTTTTCGAAGCCAATATGGATAAAACACTCAATGACAATCCTAGATAATAGTCTTTGCCAACTTTTTGAGTCCATACAGTACTTATCCAAAAATACTAATTTGTTATGTCTCTTGCGCCGCAGTTAAATGAGCGATGTTCCGGCGTTGGAGATTCTGCCTCAGAAGTTCGTAACACTGAAAACTATTTTGTTTAAAACGTTGGCTAAAACTACTGTCTAAGATTGCCATTGTTCAATTTTCGCAAATTAGCTTCAAGAAACCTACAGTTACAAATGAATGCTTTTAGCGTTGAATTATGTACCACGCCCTCTTAAGGACTTTCTAAAATATTTTAAAGGACATTGTTTACGACTGAAAAACTTTTGCTGCTGCTTTTCCACTCAAATTAGTATTGCAGGTGTTTGTTATATTCATAATACAATCATAGGTCCGTATTTTGTTCCTAGCTCACAAAACTTCCTGCAACTACAATATAAAATAAGTCAGGCCTAAAGAAATCCTAAATAAATATTTTGCACTGGTAATGCTGCTATAGAAAATCATTTTCACTGCAAAATTCAGAATTTAACGTTTGTTTTAAATAAGCTAAGTCACAGTTTGTAACACCATGTTTTATAATTTTATGAAATACGTAAATATGTTTACAACTAGCAAACTTCACAAATAATAATAAACATGAATTTCACTCAAGAGTGAACATTTCTTTACGTACACTACACAGACGTATTTTGCTCCAAATACGTACTGTATTATGTATGTTGTTTGTATGAATAGGTTAGGCATCCTTTCAAACACACATCACATGTTTCTAACTTCAGACATTGGAACGTGATAACAGTACAGTATCCATATGCATGATTCGTAATAAAAGAACTGCAGAACAGTGTTTCACCATAAACTCAAATGCTTCCATGTGTGAAGAATCTATTGACCCAGTCGGCATAATTCCAAACAAATCTGACACGCACTCCGCCATTTTGAAACTGCCTACTGAAGAAAGCCACAGACTGGCTTCTTCCAACTATAATTTTCTCATTGGGTCGTACGACTTACTCATTGTGACCAACTGTTGAATTCTCACTAAAAACTTATTTTACGGCCATTAGTACACTTTATTTGAATTATACACGATTATAAATGCAGTTTAATGTTGGTAGAACTGAGTTAAACTGTTTTTCGTTATTTTTGACTTTGAAAAAATGTCTGTAGAATTTTACAAGTTTCTGTAAAAGACCTACCATTTCCGTACAAAAAGTTGCAAAATTAAGGACTTTGAAGGACCATCTGAAAAAATTAGGAAATCTAAGGGCCCTTAAAATTAATGTTAACAATTAAGGACTTCTAAGGACCATACAAACTCTGTTCAAACAAAAATCTTCTAGCTACATACAAGGGTAGTGGTGCTAGGGACAAGACTTTTTTTTAGCAACGAGTAGTTTTATTACAGGCACACATACATTACAGGCCGGCAGCCACAGCTATGGGAGGTGCATCTGGCTTGGCCGCCTTCACGTCACTCATGGGTGTCGTGGGGAGGATCTCTTCCTTGGGCTCCACCACAGACACATTGTCTGGAAGGGGCTTCTTAGGACCAGTCTTGCCATTAGGATCCCATGGCAACATTATCTTTACCTTGATGCCCAACACACCTGTAAAATCATTATCATTCTTTAACTAAAGTAAAATACAGTACGCTTAAGAAATTTATCAAGGGACATGAAAGTAAAAACGTCCTATCCAGAGATCTTACTCAAGAATAGGAAAAATAACCACTTCTTCATAGTAAACCTCAATTTAACAAACCTCAAGGGATCAAAAATTTACATGTTTGTTGTAAGGAGGTTTGTTAAACAGAGGTTATATGCAACTGATTTCTACTCGACACAGAATTTCACATGAACGACAAAACTTCGGTCAACAACTCTCAGCATATCCTGGAAATAATGGAAGCAACCGAAAAAAAAAATTACAAATACAGTATTACTGAAACTACTATTTTACTAAAGATTATGAATTACTGAAAATGTCTTGATCACAATATTTAGCACACAGAACCTCCTATTAAGATTGCCATGTTTCTAGAATATCAGGGTTACACCAAGATCTTCACCACGTATGTAACTTTATAATGTGTTACCATGGCTTTAAATTTGAAAAGCCAGCCATTGGATGCTTCCTAATTTTCTACTCACATTCTAAGTGCTTCATGCCAAGCCTTTTCTTATAAAATAGGTCTCAAAACATTACTGTTTAATGCCCCTAACCTCAATTAACCCATATAATTTCCTCGTCCAAGTCTTAATTTTTACATACGGTACTTAACACGTTTCCTATTTACGCCAACAAACACAATGTTGTTTTCAATCTGCTCACGATTTGAAATTATGGTTGATAGCGTAGGCTTAAGACTCGCTGATGTTGAAACAGTTAACAATATCACACTATCACCTAGATGAACAACTTTAAAAAAATCAAGTTTTTTTATGTGCCGCAACATTTCTTTGAAATGCATTCATGTTAAAGTCACAGCTAATCCAGGGTTCCA
>PNEQ01037575.1:24025-34161 GCA_003012365.1 Medauroidea extradentata
ACACGCTTATACAATGAACTTTTCTTTGCAGCCTCCACTATCCCCATAGCTGCCCATCACTCTCCTTTTAAGCAAAAGATATTTTATATAACAATTTAAATCAGTAACATTGAAATAAATGCATATAAACTAAGTTGCGGATGCCATATTTGACTATCTGAAAACTTACACTAAATAATAATAATTATAGTAATAATAAAACAACAAAAATACAGATAAAAAGAGCAGAAAAACTAACATGCAAAAGAGGAAAAGTGGCCTTCACAACAGAAAAAAGTGCAGGTTGTGAAGAGAGCAATTTAATATCATACTCAGAACATTTTCCCTGACTCACAGGGTTTCAAAACATGTTTCCCTAACCAAATTAATTTTCCCTGACTTTCACTGACTTTCCCTGACTTTCTAGGTCTGTGGGAACCCTTTAATCACGTGCGTAAATATTAGACTTCTAAAAGACAGTTATAAAAATTTGGTGATAAAAAAGCAAAACAATAATTTATGTAGGCCTATGTCACAGATGATGTACACTGTTGTTTGTGCGCACTTTCAACCACGGAAATATGGGATTCGGAGTGATTGTTTCACTAAAACCATGGTACGGAATTCCACCACCACGAGCACTTAAATTGCAGCTAAGAGGCGGCCATTTTATGTAAAGTACGACATGCGCACATTGTGTGTATCTTTAAACCATGGAACTGAAGATGTGGTGTTTATGTTTATTTATAGTTTTTTATTGTATGCATCCAGGTTTTAACGTTCTTTCAGTGTGAGGAATAAAGAAACAGTGGCTTGTGGAATATAATTATTCACGGGTGATTTTCTTAAACTGGTTGTTCTTTGTAAAGAGAATTGTACCGTTTTGAATAAAATAAATTTTGATATTTGGAGGTTAAAAATGCAATTGTTCTTATGGGGGCTTGGCGGGACCAACCTTTACTTCGTTGATAGGGTTATTCGTTAAGTAGAATATTCTTTAATGGAAGTTTTACTGTAATGTAGAACACACAGTCAGGTGTCTAGCCAAATTACAATTCCAATTTCCCCTACATTTCCCACATTTTTCTCAGAAATCCCGTACAAAGAAAAAAAAATTAATCGCAGAAAAATTACAATAAACGTTATTACATCGCCATAAACCTATTTCTCATGTGTGCAATAACTGCCGTATTTCACCACATAATCACAGCAGTTTTTCCCAATTGGATGCAAAAAATTCAAAGGATGCGATTAATACACTGTTAAGTTTTCCCGCATATCACATCGAAATTTTATTTTTCCCGCTGTGTACGGTTTTCCCTATCCGAAAACAATATAAATACGAGATGTCAGTCACAGATAACCAAGGAAGAAAGGACATCTAAACTTGTTTCGAAATAGAACACAGAAGAAACATCACAGCGAAGTTGGTGACCACGTGCATAGCCACAGGAGACTGACCATGATCGCGTGTAACGGTTGCACTCACGGCACAATAAATTCAAGATGGCGGCTGGAAGAGAATTGCCGCAGCTAGCACTATCGATTGTATCTGACTATCGATTGCTGTTTTTACGTTGGAAACATTTGATCTCTTTACGTGCGTTCGTTTGTCTTTGTTTATTGCGCAACTTTAACCTAAAATTTGTGAAACGTTTTTGAAATTGTTTTTTATTAAAAACAGACGGGTTTTTAAATCATTTCCATTTTAGTGCAGAATGTTTAGATGGTTATAAAACGGTAATGTAATTTCACGATTGCACTCATAAATACGTAATATTTATATTAACAAAAGTTTTTAAAAAAATTATAGTAATGCTCCTTATTTCCTGTTTACGTTTTTTTTTATTTTCCGTAATTTATGTTAGCGTAATAAATAATAACTTGTAGAGAGATTTCTTATGTTTCGTCTTGTCAGCTCAGCACATAAAGTACAACTTCAGATTTCGAGGTTAGGTAAAAACAGAGGCAAGTCCACATGCATAGTTGGTCGCATGCATCATTTTTTTCTTCTGGTCCCTTGAAAACGATCCATAGAGTTTCTACTGTACTACGTTCAGTTGGAAAAGTCCATGCGCAAGACAAACACTCAAGATGGCAGACTGTTAAACTAGTAACGCTTAGTTCCACTTTCATTCCAGCAATATATTTTGGTACCAACTATAATCAATTCTTGCTGCAACCAATTTGTTCTAATAGTGTCGTACTTTGTGCTTAAGCGTAGTTAACATCTCTGAAGCAGAACCAGAACAATATGGTGTGACAAATATGCGATGAAAGTATTTTTACAATTTCTGTCATCTCGAAAATTAGATGCGACAATTACACGATGGCGATGATTGTGCGATGAAATACGGTACAAGCAATACGTACAGATGCTCTTGAGAAAATACTCATGTGCAAGACATTACAAATGCAGCTGAAATATGTACGTTACAGCACACCATTAGCAAAAGAGAGCAATGAATTGCGACAGCTGTTTAACAGCGTACGCAACCACTGCTTGAGCGCCTTCCTTTAGTTGTATCTCAGCTTATTATTCACGGTGTCAGTTTTGAAATTGAGATGGCATCTCTAGTAGCTGTGTATTCTTTATTTCTTTCAGGCGTTCTTTTAATGACTGCAAGAAAAGAACATAGTAAAATAATATTTTTAAAATATCCTATACAATAACCTATTTATCTACAGTAGAACCTATTTTTTAAACACTATTCAAGGGATCCTGTAAAAATGGTGTAAAAATTGGAAATTGTAAAATGTGGGAAATGTAATAAAATGTTTTGAAAAGACTTAGCTTAAATAATTCAAAATTAAAATAGCCATTAAATATATAAACAGACAATTTCCACAAAAATAAACTCCCTAACACGTAAAGCCACTCTCAAGAATTACAATTTGTTTAAAAAATTTAAATAAACTTAAAAAAAAATTAGATTACAAATGTTGTATACATAAGAACTGCACTGATGAATAAACACAGTCAGCCATTTGTTTAAATCAGTTGAATAAACCATTTGAGACACAACAATTTTTAATTACCATTTGGCTGGCTATGACTTGTAATATCTCTGAAAAAATATTGTTAATTGGTAAATTTGTACTCTTGCACCCACAAATTAATCATTAAATTATTCCTCAATTGATCGTTAATTTGACAATCAAACATATTTTCAGTTTTTCGATAGCCAAAGGATGAATGTGTCCCGGTAAAATGTTCATCAACACAATTTTATGTCAAGTTTTTCATCAACTGGCTCTGTTGGACATTCTAGTGCATGCCATAATAAATTAGCTTTAAATAAATTGGAAATTATACTGTCCATTTTCATTAAAAATACGCAAAACGTTATAAAAAATATTAAAACCAAAACATTTACTTCATGTTACCTGAATTAGTAAACAAAGCAACCATAGATATTTGTATACCGATTAATGCAACTGTGAGTTCTGGTGTGTCTGCAGCAGTCACGTGAACAAGAGCATCTTGTCATATGAGCGATAGTAACTCAAGGTGGCTAGCAAAACCTGTAAAAAAAATTCCCTGACTTTTCCAGGTCAGCTGCTCTTATTTCCCTGAACAACAAAATATCAATAAAATTAACCAGGTTATATAATCGCGACAAAATTTTTGGGGTAAATAATATGAATAGCTACTCATCGTGTACCGGCTAAACTATTGATTTTAGACATATACACTGGACCCCCGATTTTACAAATACTCACGGTTCCTCTCATCGCATTCGTAAAATCGCTACCTTCGTAAATTCGATAGCAGCTTATTTTTGCCCCCCCCCCCCAACCCTAACAGAAAATTTTAAAATTGCATTTTTTTCTTCAAAGTGTCTCTAGGCCCCGACTTCCGTAGCGTTTTGCGGGAAATTAATTAACGTAATAATGTTAACATAAATTGATATCAGTAGCCAGACGTAACACTGTTGAGCGGTAGATATGACCAACCCTTGTCCCAAAAAAAATGAGAAAATTGAGATTCCGAGTGTCTTCTCTCGAGCGAATAGCCCGACTCCGGTAGCATTTAACGGAAAAATAAAGCAAGTGATAGTTTAAATATAAATTTATATCAATAGTCAGACGTCTTATGATCAAAACAACACCGCTATACAATAGATATGACCAATCCTTTTCCTAAAAAAAATGAGAAAATCGAGATTCCGAGTGTCTTCTCTCGAGCGAATAGACCGACTTCCGTAGCATTTAATGGGAAAATAACGCAAGTGATAGTTGAAATATAAATTTATATCAATAGGCAGACGTCTTATGATCAAAAGAACACCGGTAAACAATAGATATGATCGACCTTTGTCCTAAAAAAAAAGAGAAAACCGAGCTGTGGAGTGCCTTCTTACGCGCGAATGGCCCGATTTGCGTAGCGTTTAATGAAAAAAAAAAAAAAAATTGGCATTCCTTACTAGTAAAATGCCCTTGTAAATTATTCAACAAAGAAAGAAGGAATAAGCGGATGTATTTATTCATTGCGCAGTTTTATATAACTTAACGTAAAAACATGAATTGTACGAGACGTAGATACTAGTAGCGTGCAGAGAGGACTGATAGCGCAACTGTACGAACGTTCACAAGATTGAAGATAGATAGCGGCACCGTAGCATATACCGACGTTGTTCCAAAAACGCCATTTTGTGACGTTCTTACCTAAAATCGTCGAGAATTACATGTATAAGTGATTGAAAATAATCACTTTCAGTCAGTATATGCGGTAAAAATAAATTAGGAGTTCCGGGATTACGTAATACAAGAACGTCTATTTATTTTCCAAGTTCGACATACCCAGAGACAAATGTTTCTACACTTGGATACCGTATTTACGTGAATATAACACCCGCCCGTGTATAACACCCTCCCCAATTTTGACTTTCATAAATTAAAAATATAAAATATTCATGTATAACAGCCCCGGCAAAAAAGAACTATGTACTTTAGAGCCATTAACGTGGACCATTGAACATCGAAGAAAATAATAAAGTCATCCCAGTTAGTATTTTAAAGTAATATTTTTCCAAAAACATTTTCAGAAAGTAAGACGTGTCTTAGGCTGCAAGTGGTGTGTCTTCACTACATACTCTTCAGCATTTGCTGCCGTTGCATATGAGCATATTGCAGAGTGGAGTATCTGCAGCGAAGATATTCTTTGGTCGGAACTCTGATGACGTCGACGTGGTGTTGTATGGCATATTTGGTATGGCAGAAAGCTACGAAACATGTGGCCTTAGTAAAAAAGCGATGAAAGCACGGAATAGTTACACTGCAGCATTTTAATTACAAGATGTGTGATATGCAGAAGAAAACTGTACAAGAACTGTTTCACGAAAGTTTACCGCCAGTACACAATGCAAATGCGTGGCGAGAAGGAGTTGTGATTTTATCTACACAAATGTAATTATGTAGGCAGTATAACTCCTTGTTTTCCAATTTTTTTGTTCACTTCGGTTCTGTGAGTGCTCACTATCCAATTCCAACGTAGGATCTGAATAAATAAATATTGCCTAAATAAACGACTGAAGGGGAACATGGCGGCCGCCATATTTGTTTACGACGTGAATACCGGTTATGTTTGGGTTATGTACTGAATTTTGTTATTTAAAATATATATTTTAAAGGGATCGTTCAACGCGTTATTCATAACAGTGTTCATTCTCTGGAGTTATTGTAGTTGACTATAACAACAACGTATTTTGATACAAAAATTTTTTATTCATTTTGTCTCGTGTATAACAGCCTCCTCATTTATTGACACTGGTTTTTAGTAAAAAATGGGGGTGTTATACACGCATAAATACGGTAATAGGTAGCGCTATTATCGTGCTCACTTGTGAAACGCACGTTTTACGACACGCAGTAACACATCCTTTAAGCAAATTATGCGCCAAGTTAATTGTTTTAAGTACGTATGGTGTTAACGCAATAAAGAAAAATATCACGCTATTATTTATAAGGTTCGTGTAAAAAAAAAACTCATTCGGCGCGAGACGAGAGAGATATAAGACGCCGTGAAACAGCCTAGAAGGAGGCTGTACTATAGTTAAATGAGCATATGCACTGGAACTATGCGTCTATAGTACGACCTCAATATAGATCTTAATACGTCGTAGTTGGAGACAGGCCGGCCGGCTTGGCACAGGCGGCGCTGCCGCCGCGCGGTTTTCAAACTGTCACTGCCGCATTTTGTAATGGATTTTCGCTATTTTTGTTTTATTTTTAATATTGTGACTTACCAAGTAATAACTGCAACTCTACAATTCATATTTTAATGCCGTGAATTATATACGGTATGTTTTATTCATTGTCAACGCAATTCCTTACAATTTTTTTTGTCATATAATTCTGTTATTTTTTGAGGGTTCCTGAGATTGTATTCGTAGAATCGCTACCTTCGTTAAATCCAGGGTTCGTAAAATCGGGGGTCTAGTGTAGTTTATTTATGAAAAATGTTTTTAAGGGACGTTACAATTAGTGCTACGTAAAAAACCTTTTTTGTTAGGTTAGGCAACAAATTTTACATTGCCTTATTTAGGTTAGAGAACCTAACCTGACCTAATTTAATGTTTCTAACCTAACCTAACTTAAACTAACATACCCTAAACTTAAACCTAACAAAAAATTACGTAGGGCTACTTATAATGTCTGTAGAAACATTTTTCATAATAAACTATATGTCTAAAATCAATAGTTTGGCCAGTACGCGATGAGTAGTGATACTTAATATTTACCTTTTTTTGTGAAGCTGTACACTACTAATCAACATAACTTCACCTTGCAGAAATTCTATCATATATTCATTATTTACAAAGAAACAAAGCCCTAGGAATATTCAAATAAACAATTTTTGAATTTTCACTTATGTCAATTCACGTTCCACTTTTAAAATGCTGCTGTTGTGAAGTTATGGAGAGAAAATCTCTCAATACCAGAATTATAGGCGGTTCGGGATAAAGTGAGCACACAAAAAAGCCCTGCTTAAGTTCTATTTTCAGTCAATTCGTATCTTTCTGCAAATAACGGCCAACGACCATGCTAGCGACGGGAAATGTCTAACCTCTCTGGACATTTCATTTAATTATTTTACGTATAAGATAAATGGGCAACGTCCAAATTTTTTTCCGACGATGGTTTCACAGCCAGTTCGGTACAAATATCATACGTACAAAGTATCGCAGCTCTAAGTTGAAAAATGTGAAAGTTATGGTCAATGAAAATATTGCAGTTTGAATGTGCGCCAAAACACGGCTGGCCACCTGAGCCGCTTGTGACGTCACACCTTAGTAAGCGCTCGCCTGCCGCCTGTGTTTACATGGGTCGTGGCGGTAGTTTACTCCCAGTGGTTAGGGTTTTAACGTCAAGGGAACAGAAAAAAATAAAGTTAATCATCATAAAAACGTTAAATGGGGCATTATACCTCAGTGCACAAGCACTTCGACCGCAACACCAGACAAAATATTCATCGCCGTCCCGCAAGATACATGCAAACGAAAGAAATGGTTCAACGCCATTCGCCAATGGTATGAAGATGTTTCACTGAAATCAGTTGTTTTTATCTGTGAAGATCATTTTGAAGTAAATAAATGTAACTTATTTTACTTCTGCGATAATTTGTTTTCATAAAAAAAACTGAAATTGTGTTGTGCAATTCACTATTTCTTAAAAACCCTTTCAACACGAGGTCATTTTGGTTAACCTTAAATGTGAGTTACGTTAGTCTACATCGAACGGGAATGACTTGATTAAATAGTTTTAAATCATTTGTAGGTATTTACATTAGGTGGGCCTATTGTAGTTTATTTTTTATCCAAGTTCACACATTGACCAAAGAATTATTGCAAATAAATTTGAAAAGAAAAAAAAAAACATGTGTTTATTAGCGCACATTATGCTGTTATTTCAACATTGAAAATAAAGCATAAATGAAAAAATACTGTGTAAAAATAACAGAAATATTAACAATAATTTGGTTAGATTAATTTTACCTTTATATTTGCATAGCATTACAGTTAATTTCAATTAAATAGGCCACTTCATTTACAACACTAAAGGCTGTACAAATTAATATATGCCAAATAATTGCGTTTTTATACTGTACATTTGACATGGAAAATTACAGTTTGAAATTGAATGCAGAAGTCACACTACACAAGACCTCCGATTTTACAAACCCTGGATTTAACGAAGGTAGCCATTCTACAAATACAATCTCGGAAACCCTAAAAAAATAACAAAATTCTATGACTAAAAATTTTTAAGGAATTACATTGATGATAAATAAAACATATATTATCTAATTCACTGCATTAAAATATGAATTGTAGAGTTGCAGTTATTACTTGGTAAGTCATAATATTAAAAATAGAAACAAAAATAATGAAAATATGTTAAAAAAGTGGCAGTGACAGTTTGAAAACAGCGCGGTGGCGCCGCCTGTGCCAAGCCGGCCGGCCTATCTCCATCAACTAAGACGTAGGATCTATATTGAGGTCGTACTATAGCCGCAAAGTCCCAGCGCACGCATATGTGCTCATTTAACTATAGTACTGCCTCCTTCTAGGCTGTTTCACGTCTTATATCTCTCTCACCTTGTGCTGAATGTGTTTGTTTTTAAACGAACCCTACAAATAATAGCGTGAAATTTTTTTCTTCATTGGGTTAACATCATACGTACTTAAAAAAATTAACTTGGCATATAATTTGCTTAAACAACGTGTTACCGCGTGTCGTAAAACATGCATTTCACAAGTGAGGACAATAGCGCTACCTATTACCCATGTGTAGAAACATGTCTCCACTATGGGTAGATCATTCCCAGAAGGTTTATGAATTATGTACAATTCCCGTACATTTCCGGCCATAGTTAAAACCCGTACATTTCCGGTTGTAGTTAACATCCCGTATAATTCCTGCTTTTCCTGGTCGCTGGACACAACGACTGTAGTATCTGTCATAGTGTCTTGCAGTTATGTTCACCCACTACAAAGTATATCCCGCGTCAGTACCAATAAGTTATTAGCCGGAAGGCGAGTATGTCGAACTCTGTGTCCATGCTGTTTATTTACTGATTAAATGCATTTATAGGGGCTTTTCTCTTAATACACAAATAAAACCCATTTTGTAAAAAAGTTGAAAAATAGTAAGAAACTATTGTAACTCTACGGAACTCTAAAGCAGTTCCACAAATATTCCAGCCACACAGAAACAGTACAGGCTTCAACCTATAATAATGAATAACTACCCAAAGGATAAATTTATACTATGGCCCTAGAAAGACGGTCAAGAAAACCAAGGCTCAAAAATATTTAATGATATTAATGAAACTATACTGTTTCTATCAATCAAATAAGAATGGTAACACTGTATCCTGCTGCTTGGAACGCACAATGGGTTTGGTTAAGTACAACAGCTCTAACACTCACTTTTTTTGGGGCTTCACTATTAAGTGTACGTTAACAAGACTTATTTTGTAGTCAAAAACTTCAACAATTACATAAAAGCTGATATTTCATTACAAAGAGTCATTTTCAGTAAATTTATTGGGTTTCAATGTGACACTAATGGTTATTATTAAAAAAATTAGGGTTGTGCGAACATTCGTTATAATGAAACGATAACGAATAATCTGCACGTTCATTTTCGGTTTCGGTAAGAAAATTATTTGGCGAAAGTTTAATGAAACAAAAATTCTTGACTTTCACGAATACTAAAGTTGTTATGAAATGATAATTTAGTTTACTTACAACTTCAGCTTTAAAATGTCTGCTGTAAACTTGTTTTTCAATTTCTGCTCAGCAGGAATATTTCAAAACTAGTCTTACTCTGTTATACCACTAATGATACAACACATTATAGCTCCTAATGTGTCTCTCAGAGTTAAAATAATACATAGAGCCCCGGATTTTTCACAAATGCGAAATAACCGCGATAAAACGCGAAAAGTTTTAATAGACACGACAAAACACGAAATATGAACTAGTGTACTTTTTCCTTAAGAAAAAATTTTACGTCATGCTTTAATATTTCACGGCAAAAGAATAGCCGACCGAAAGAGTAAACACAGCGAACGAGCTGCTGTACGATGTGAACCGGTTGTGTACGGACGGCAGTGGCGGCAACTGGCCGGCTGGCGTCCGCCAGAAATA
>PNEQ01037576.1:0-34064 GCA_003012365.1 Medauroidea extradentata
AAAAGACTCGTCCTATAATTAGATAACTTCAACTTTTGAATTTCCGCCAAAAATATTGGTTTACTGACAACACTGATGCTCTAAAGCGCCAGTAAAATCGGTAATCTCAGTAAACGGATGTAGCCTCGCACAGGGTATCGTCATCAACCGACCATCAGTGATTATCAGTGCCGTCAGCAATTTCGGAACCATAGCTGATGTTACTGAAAACACTGGCCAGTGAAATCAGTGAATAACGGAAGGCGGCCTTAGAGAGAACGGAGTTTATTCTAAGTAATGGGGGTGCCAAGGATATTGTCAACAGGATTCTTAATTTGTGGTGCACACCGAGCGCGCTGAATAAATTGCGTAGCCAAAATATGGATCGTTTTCAAGGGGCAACGAAGGTTTAAGCGATTTTGTCCGGGATATAAAGGATTATGTTGACGTCCTTGGGTTGATACCCGTGAAGGTAGCTTTACACAGGAAGTGTTAGGCAAAATTAGACTGAAATTTATGCGATATTTTCTGTGTTGTAACAAACCTAGTAATTTACAGGAATTGTTGGAAGTTTGTATTGAGGTGGAAGAAAAGCATTTGCAGGCTGTGCCATTTGCGCCTGAAGACGCGGCGGACTATGTCAGGACTGCCGAACGGAACAGGGGAAAGTATGTGACGTCAGAGTTCCGTCGTGGCGATAGGCTCTGTGGACAGTCACAAGACGTGTTTGGGAAACCGGTGGTTAAGGTGCTGGACTGTAAGGTGGCTTACAGTTCTGAAGTAAACAGACAGACACCGTAATACGTGCGGCGAAGGATCGTGCGGAAGGGGGGCTAGACATGACTCGGCGTTGTTGGATTTGTAATGCCCTTGGGTATGTGAGGAAGGATTGTTCTAGTTTTAAGTTTAGTTTGTAAGTTAGTGTATAAGTACTCTTTACCTTACTACGCAACTGGCACACTGTGGGTGGACTACATCACTATCTTGGCAATGCTAATATGTGTCTTTGAGGTTATGATAAATGAGAATGGTTGATATTTAAATGTTTGGTGCCATTATCATTAATACTTATATTATATTGAACTTATGTTCTGTATAATTTTGTGTATATGTTGCATAAATTGTTTACATTCAATTGATACTGTAATTTTATTGATTATTTGAATTTTGGGAGCAGAGTATGGTAGTGGATGGTTAGGTAGGTGGTTAGGTAGAACTGCCCCCTACCCTGGCCCCTTGTGCGTGTGTGGTTTTCCGATGGACGTTGTGTGTGACCAGACTGTGTGCTTTTATACCTTGAGGATTTGTGACTGAACATTTGTTCGATTCTGCAGGAGGACTTATGAATTAGGAAAGCTCTATTGATTGTGGACAACCCCCGGAATTGGCCACTCTGGAGGCTGCCTACTAGGAGATTGCTGCGGTCTTGTGATTAAGGACCTTGCAGTTTCGGTGGTAATACAGGCCCTAAGTAGTTTGTATACTATTGTTGTGCGAGTTAATTATGGTAGCACACTTCTATGGGAGTACACATTGTAGGGCTGGAATGTCCTGTGTACTACCCGCCCTAGTTAACGAGGGTGGGTCGAGTGCCCCCCGTTACAAAGTTCTGTGGTACGTTCCGTATTCCATCGGATTAATGATGATGTGGCTCCGGCCGCTCGGGTTGCTGGCGGGGTGGCACGAACGGTCATTACAAGCATGGGCTGCCTGGCACAAGTCAGAGTGGAATACTCTGCGGGATGAGTTCGTGGCTGCGAGGGAGGTTGGCAGGATTAGGAGGGGACTGGAGGATTGGAGCTAAAAGTTATAAGAAAAACAAATGTAATGACCATTTATTGAAGGGAAGTGGAAAACAAGTGATTATGTTAAAAAAGAAATGTACGTAATAACCTTATAGGCCCACTGAATAATAGGCAATAATAATCATTCAGTTTTGGTAAAACGTGGGCCTGCACTTGTATTCTTGAGTGAAAATATCCTAACCTGTGCTTGGATTTATTTAACTTGAGTGTATGAAAAAATATTCTGTTTGTATCTGATAGTTACATTTAAATCTTCAGAGATTAATATATTTTACAAAATCACATAACATCCATTATATACTGTAAAATGGGGTGATTATAAACACGGGTGTGAATAGAAACACAATTTTAATGCTAAATTTTCGGTATTAATTTTATTTTAAAAATTCTTTGTTTAGTTAGCCAAGTTAAAACAGTTTACAAACAGTAGTTTTATTGTAATTATATGTATTTCTAAGCTAAAGTTGTCAGCTAGGAATTTATTTATAATTTCGTTTCTATTTACCCTAGTGTTTCTAAACACCCCATTTTACTGCTAATAAATTTCCAGTGATATAATTAGCAACTCCAGTACCACTAGACTTCTGTGACCTTTACTGAGTGCAATGGAAGGTTCAAATTAATTAAATGGGCTGTAGGCCAATAAAATTGCCAAACAATGAATTACCAAAATACTAACTTCCATCGCAAAATCGTAAATTTATAGTTTGGTTCTGATAATAATAATAATAATAATAATAATAATAATAAATAATAATTTAATTCTTGCAGATGGACAGTCGTCCATTGGCAGGTATACATCCCTCATTCACTCTCTCTCCAGGCATCTCCTGAACAACCCAACCCTCTCAACCTTCACCAGCTTCTCTCTCATCATAATTCACTCCCTCACAGACCACACCTCTCTCCATCCTCCCCTAAATTCTCTGGATCATCTTGATGTTGTACCCTCTCCCTCTGCAGTCACTCCTGAATAACTGGGAACCTAACCTGCTTCACACTCCCACCTCCTTCACTGCCTCTAACAACTTAACAAGTCTCTCCACTCTTTGCCTTTCCTTCCTATCTTTCCTTTCATCACCACTATTGGCCTGTAGTTTCCCTCATCTTAATATTCTCATCCCTCTTTTCTCCACCCGCCTTTCACCTATCTTGTCGTCCTCTTTAAACCCTCTCCAGCTCCTGTACCTATCCTTCCTTGTAAGCATCCCACACTGCCACTGCATATTCCAGCATTGGACGTACCATCAAGGTATATGCTACCTCCTTAATCTCACCACTGATTCCATTCAGGACCCTTCCTAGCATTCTCAAAGCCCTTCTTCCCTTAGAAACTGCTCATTATAGCTGTCCCTTCCGCCCTAGGTCTTCCTGTACCACGACTCCTAAGTACTTATATTGTCACCTCCCATATCTGCCCCATTTGTACACGATTCTGCACTTTATCCTCTTCATATTGAGTCCTACCGCCTTCGTCTTCTTGACATTAACCTTAATTTTATTAATTTCTGCCAATTCTAGTACCCAATCAATGTCCGCCTGCAAATTGTTTCCCTCACCTACCTCGAATACAATACACAATCATCCGTAAACAACCTTATTTCGCCTCTCACTTCCTACCCAATGTCATTTGAATAAAACAGATGATTGTTATAAATGTTACAGTATAAACAAAATCGATCACTGCATATTTATTATATCGGAATTAAATATTTAGTGTGTAAGTGTGACGTCTAGCAGAACCAAAGTCATGTAGTTTATACCTACAAGACGACATTTCGCTGTCATAAGCTCATTTGTACGCAGTTACTGAGATACTTTAGGCCGTTTCTCAATTCAAAGAGTACTCTGTTGAGAGAGTACTCTTTCGCATAACAAGAGAGAGCTCTTGTTTGCTCAATGGTGCTCTCGCTCTCTCCAATTGGGACGATGCTATCTCGTATTTGTAAACAAAGGATGCAAAGGTTACAAGTGCATAAAATTTTTGATACAAGTTATAAACACTTTAAATACATTTGTGGGAAATTCAAAAAATAATTTTTAAGCTTACAGGTGTCGTATTTCGAGCCGGGAATAGCTGTGTTCATTGGCGATGCCAATTTTTTTTATTTTGTGTATTTATATGCATATTACCCACATAGCGAAACACAAATGGCTCACAGGCGGCACGATTGCGTACAGCCAACAGTGCCACACGCATGCCATAAGCGGCATCTACTCGTGTGCCATGAGCCGGTTACTGCCGTTACGCTCCCGGCACCATCAGCGGGCCACAAGCTGCAGAAGCGGTCCACAGGGTTTTTGCTTCCGTACAACCATAAGTTGGCCATCAGCGGTTAAGTGACGGCATAAAGACTGCAAGCTGCCAACATGCCACTTGTGGGCCACTTGTCTACCAACTGTTGGCTTGTAACCCAGCATCGACAAGCTGATGTGCTGCTTGTCTACCAACTGTTGGCAAGCGCTTGTAACCCACATGGTCAAGAAAATTTCCATAAAATCATGTAATAACTACTGGCAAATATTTGTCCGATTTCTTCCTCAAATTACTGACACTTCATTTTCTATCGTAACATCGCATCCGTTAATGTACTGAAAATTAACTACAAATTACGGAAATTTACATTTACTATGGAAGTTCTGTAAATATACGGAACATTAACTTAATGTAGCAGATACTTAATTTCTGTTCATTGCAGAAATTCCGTAAATGTATGAAATATTAACTTGAATTAACTGAGACTTAATTCCTATTTATCAGAACACAGGCCAATTTTACGGAAACCTGGAACAAATAATAAAGAAATTTTCGTAGGCAGGAGTATCTGTACTTCTTTAACAGAAATGTCATTAGTAAAGGACAGAAATTTCATTTATAAACAGAAAGACGATTGACTGCTTTTACGGGAATGTAAGACAATGATCATCCACGTCTACTGCTTTTGTAAGGTTTTTTAAAGTCTGAATGCATAGACATGAGAAACACTTTTAGTTATGTTGAAAACTGTTTTTACAGTGGCAGGTTAACTTGCGTTGATGGAAAAATCGTATGGATAAGGCTAATCAGTAAAGTGAGAAAAGTTTCTGCAATAAACTAATTTTCATAAAAGGCATAAAAATTGAAAACTTAGCATACTTTGCAAGCAATTTGTAACCATGAGATTGTTTTAAGATATTTGCTTCCTCTTAAGCCTGAAAAAGGTAAATAAAGACTTTTAAATAACTGAAATATTCTAGGCTTCAAACTACAGAAAAATTGGCTGCAGTTAGTTGGTGTTCACGAGTTTTCCTTTACATAGGGAATGCATCATGTAACATACCAGTAACTTATTTTGATCAGTATGATATTGCCCCTACTGATTTACAGTACGGTTCCTAAAAAAATTACGTTTTTCTACAATTCACTAATTTTCGACTACAACGAAACATTTTGTATACTTAACGTGTAAATTCTGAGTTACAATACAATGATTTGTCCCGATTATTTACTTAGTAAAATTTTTCCAAAAATAATAATTTATGTCACTGACAGATAATGCACACTTTTTCAACGTTTAAAGCATCTATATATTCACTAATCCTTGTATGTAAGAAAAATGTGCATAACAAATAAATTAATGACCATTACTGTAGTACACTAAACTATTCTGCTATTTCTTCCATTCAGTCTACGGCATACTGGCTGCATGGAATCCTTGAATTGTCCACACATTGTTCTTTCCTAAAACATGAATCTGAAACATTCTGGTATATGTATACATTAACAATTTTCGATTATCAATATCACAATTACAATGAAGTTAAAAACCATACATGTTTTTTGTAACTAAAAAAAGGCCTGCCATATAAATATTACAAAATTGTGTACTTAAAATGAGAAATATCATGTACACATAGAACAAGGTTGCCTTACTTTAAAACTACATAAGAGTGGTTTGATTTTAGCAAATTTGACTGGCTACTTTATCACAATGCTATTACTTAAAAACCGGCAATTATAGTGTCTTAAGTTAAAGCTCATATATTAAATTAGATGCCATTAAAACCGGTAGTTGCTACATGCACTAGAAATTGGCTAAATAAACTAAAGTTTTCATACAAGCCCATTAAATAAGAATACCACATGAGAAATTAAGTTTGGTATCAAATAACATTAAAAGCAAAAAAGAACAAAATAAACAAAATTAAAAACCACTGGGCCATAACCCCCCCCCCCCCCCCCCCCCCCCCCCCCCCCCCGCCCCTCTTCACTAAGACTGCTCCGCCAATGATGCCAGTCCACCGTCTTTTTCTTGAATTTCAACATATTACATTAAAACATCTCAAAATAAGTGTAGGACTACAGAAAAAAATTTCTTTGATGACTTAAATGCAGTTACTTGCAACAATACAGATGTAAGTAGATGCACAGAAAAGCTAAACATTAATAGATAAATGATCAAAATTTCTACAAGTAACTGGTTCACACAGACATTGTGTGTAAAATGTGTTCACCTACATGAACTAATTGTTGTTTTAATCTTTTCAATAACCAACAAATTAGACTTACATTTGATTACTATTCAGTCACCACTACTTTGCATTCCACTGTAGTCCAAATCTGTAGTATTTATATTACATAATTAGTGTTTTATATCCAAAATCACAGAGTTATGCTGTTATTATTTGGGTGTGGGAGTGCCTAATATCATAAATGTAAAAGGAAAATTCAGGTTAACTCTGTATGTGTGTGTGTATGTCAGTGTGTGCATGCACATGAGCTTACATGCCCAGCATGTGTGTAGTTTTATTTATTTATTTATTAGGTTTAAAGTACCATCCAACAGTCATTCAACCAATAACTGGATGACACTAAACAAAAACAGAAACAAATACAGAAACACTGAAAATACAATTAACGAAGGACATACAAATAACTACGGACATACAGAAAGGATTGACTAGACAGGTACAACACACTGACAGGACATCATGCAACAAGACATTTAAAAGGGAAAACAGACATAATGAGACCTACCAAATCAACCTTATTTAAAGTTACAGAATACAATTTTTCTATTCTTAAAAAAAATCAAATTTACAATTATCATTCAAATGGAGTATACATATGTTAACTAAGTTTTTATTTTTAGATAATGCAAAAAAAATTAAAGTTTCTACTTATATAGTTTGGCACTCTTAAACCTTTAATAATAATTTATTTATTATGTTCAAAGTGCCATCCAACAGTCTTGCGACCAATAATAGGATGACACTAAACAAATAACAGATACAAATACAGAAAACATATATAGAAACACAGGATAAACAATTAACAAAGGACATATAAATGAATACAGACATACAAAACAAAGGACTAGACAAGTACAGCACACACTGACAGGACAACATGCTGCAAAACATTTAAAAAGAAGACAGAACTGAGGCACAATTAATCAACCTTTTTTAAAGTCCCAGGATACAATTTTTCTATCCTTAAAAGGATCAAATTCACAAATAGCATTAAAATGGAATAACATATGTTAATTAAGTTTTTATTTTAGATAATGCGAAAAAAGATTAAAGTTTCTACTTATACGGTTAGGCACCTTTAAACCTGTATTGTTTATAATAGTTTGACAACCAAAATAATAGAGAAAATAGTTAATAAAAAAAGAGCATCATTAACTATCCTACGAGCATGTAAAGCGGTAGTCTTAAAATCAGTAAGAATATCCACATAACTGAAAGGCATTAACGGTTGAGAGAATCTCATGTAAATAGTTTTAAATAATTTCTATTGTACTGACTCAATACGATTCGAGTCCGTGATGGTAATACTAATCCAAATAACAGAGCAGTATTCTAGCTTGGATCTAATCAAAGCATAGTAAAGGCTAATTAAGGAATCCGGAGAAGAAGCATTAAAGGTCAGGAATTTTACTGACCCTAGAGTACGATGAGCGTTGGAAATTGTCGAAGTGGTTACGAACACTAGCGAACATGGTCGAAGTGGTGACGACTATTAAAGAACATGGCCGAAGTGGTCGCGAACATTGCCGAAGTGGTGGGGAACATTGGCGAACATCGCCGAAGTGGTGGCTAACATTGGCGAATGTGCTCGAAGTGCTGGTGAACATAGCCAAAGTGGTATCGAACATAGCCGAAGTGGTGCTGAACATGGTAGAAGTGGTTGCGAACTTTGACAATCGGGCCATTCTGTAGATAATCACTCAATCTCAATTATTTGGTTTTTGTCCCATTTTTTTAAATTGTAGTTTTGTCACATATATTGTACATTTTCCAATAGTGAAAAAAACGAAGTTAATGATTATCATATTAATTTTACAGACTAAAAAGGCTGCTGCCGCATACCAAAATTTACGTTTTCCAGCCATTACATTTTGTTTCATATATTAATATCTACAAAAAATACAAAGTCACGTACGAGGTCATTGCGAAAAGAAAATTAGGGCTATTAGTAATGCCACTAAAAATAAACAGAATGTTGTTTATATGTCTTCATATATAGAAATGAAAGTTGAACTTGAAACACAGACATTTTTATTTTCAACAGCTCCTACTTTCTTTCCAAACTAAAAAAAAAAAAAAAAAACAGTGAAAGCTTGAGGCAAGTAAGTCCACATGGACTAAAAATGCAAAAAAAAAAAAAAAAAAAAAAAGTTATTTTATTCAAGTTGAATTAACTGTTATTATTATTGTTATTACACTACACAGTAATTTATTTGCCATATATTTGGCATAAATGTGCCTCTAACTGCCAACACATTTTATATTGCTATACTGTTTAAAGAAGTTCCTAGTTAACTTTGTGTCCTCAAATTGTGAACATATCTGTATGCTTAGTGTTCAGTGTTGGTGTCAGTAACTGATTTAATTCACACCATGGCGTACGTCAGTTAGCTATCTATTTAAAGTTTATTTTTATAGACATTATTTATAATGAAGTGCTCCGTAGGAATTGTCTTGAATGAACCTTGTCGTAAGACTGATTATCGGGAGAGTAAAAGAATCAAACAGGCCATTTAATCCGAAGAGGATGACAAGATACTTTTTCAAGTAAGACTTAATACCAGAAACATTGAATGTGTTTGTGATTACCATAGTGCAAAAATGCTGCAAAAGTAAAATAATCTGTTTGGGTGAGTGAGAGATTTAGGTCAGCGCTTAACATCGATGTCTTCAGCGCTGGTGAGGAGTGACATGAGGAGTGTATAGAGCAGCGCCGGAATGAAAGGACGGGGGAAACGTGAGATCCCCGAGAAAACCCGCCGACCAACGGCATCGTCCAGCACGATTCCCACATGTGAAAATCCGGGGACCGACCCCGCCGGGAATCGAACCCGGATCGCCTTGGTGGGAGGCGAATGGTCTGATCACACGGCCAGTGCAACCCCTATCATTAATGTGGAAATTATTGAAAAAATTAGGGAAGCTAAATTGAAAAACAATAACATTATTCCAGGGACATATGTATGTACAAACTGTTGGACAAGAATATCATATCTAAGTTGTGCAAGTGATAGCAGTGTTTAGATTATGAACCCAATTCACAAATCAGAAAAAATTTAAACATAGCTTGTCAGTTGTTAGGCGAAGCTCCAGTAAAATAGCCAAGTTGAGTTCAGATAAAAGAATGACTGTCCCTATAACAAAAGTCCAGTAAGTAGCAAAGAACCTAGGAAAGAAATTGTCAAGTCTTTTGATGTACCTTATGCTGAAGAAGATTTATTTGGGAGTTTTGTACAAAATGAAGAGGAGGTAGAAGAAGAAGATGGTGATGGTGAAACTGAAATCTAATATCATCAGTGGGTAGCTGCAGACAGGTGTGAACTCATAACAGTGTGCAAGCCATATAATGAATTTATAGATAAGTTAATATTAGTAATCTGAGTTCTTTGAAGAAACATAATTTCATTGTTGAAATACAGACGGAATATCTTAGTTGAAAAAAGTTGAAACTAAAAGATCTGTGAACTATAAATTGTCTTAGCTCAGTATAAAGAGCGTGCGTAATATGCTCGTATGATGTCACAGTAATTTCCATCGCAAAGTCTTGCACGGGGAACGAACCCGTAACCCCACCCTTCACACACCACAAACTTTATAACCTGAGTGAATCCTTAAAGGCAGGCCGTGACAATTCTTTCGTATGTATAGGCTACAGTCCAAAGAGGTTTTATTTATGAGTAGGTTGGCAAAAAGAAACAACCTTAGAATTATTTTTCAGTGATCATTCTCTTTTCACATCCTTAATTTTCGAATTTCATAAAATCCTGAATTTTATTTGTAGATATTTACATAAGCTTCATTCTGATCAAAAAATCATCTCGATATCTCAACGTGTATATGCGGTACAGATAATTATTTGAAAACACATTTTATTTTTAACAGCTTTCTAGAACGAATTTCGAAAAAAAAAAAAAATATTTACGTAAGATTTATTTTAAAGCAAATACAATTTCAATACTTCCATTGGTTTAGGAGATAAGTGGGATTAATTAAATACACGTTTTATTTTTTAAAGAGCTTTTAAGGACGAATTTCGAAAAATTCTAAAAATTATTTTTAGATATTTACTTAAGCATCATTTTAAAGAAAAGGTCACCTCACTATCTGAGATGGTTTAGGAGAAATCATGGATTACTGAAAAACACATTTTATGGCTTTTCACCCCCTTAATTTTAGAATTGTGCAAAATCTAAAAATTCGCAAATATGCATTTCTTTGGGAAATATTATGAAGTTAAAAAAAATATATGATAGCTTTTTCGGTTAATGAGATAGCACGGATTCTTTGAAAACACATTTCACCCCTTTTCGCCCTCTTAATTTCCAAATTTCGAAAAATCCATTCTTAGTGAGTACCTACGCGCCAAGGGGAAGCTTCCCTTAAAATGTCAGGGTTCTAGGTCCAGCGGTTTGGGCTGTGCGTTGATGAGTGAGTGAGTGTGTCAAGTCAGGACACTTCATTTTACATATTATGATTTCAAGTCTGGCATGGAGAATGAAGTTACAGTGAAATCTAAATGCTTTGTGTAATAAGCAATTATTTAAACCTCACAACTGAATCTGTATACTGCTTTTATGAAGCTGTCATTACTGAACTATTTAATCTCAACATACATATCGAGAAAGTGACTTATATTTCAAATGGCTGCGCAACCCAATATGAAAACAGGAAGAATTTTACAAACCTATGTCATCACAAAACTGACTTTGGTATAGATGCTGAATGGCATTTTTTTTGCCACATCCCATGGTAAGAAAGCTTGCGATGTGATAGGTGGTAAAGTAAAAAGAAGAGTTTCCAAAGCTAGCCTGCAGTGTGTGAATGCAGAACCAATAACCACTTCTCTGAAGGTGTTTAACTACTGTTCAAAAAGAAACTGGAATAAATGTCTTATGTGTATCAGAAGAAGTTACTGAGCGCAAAAAAAGACATGTAATTCCAACGGTTCTCCAAAGCAAAAGTTATTCCTAATATAAAAGATTCACATGTTTTTATGCCAAGAAGCGAAATTTTGATTAAAGTGTCCACAACTTCCTTGTCTGATGACCATAAAGTTTGTTTCATTCGGGAAGACAATAAAAACATTAGATGTAAAACAAAATGACTATGTAGCATGCGTATGTGTTTCACAGTGGTGGTTAGGGAAGATGGAAGACATTCGCCTGATATGATAAAGTGTGGGTATAAAAACATTTTTCGTGTTGTTTCCCCCATTGAATTAGTTTGGCTACAACTGGTAGATGTCATAACTTTGATCCAAAACTAAGTGAAGAATTGAGTATACTTTTGTTCAAACATTTAGGAAAATGAGTTTATTATGAAGTAGAACAATATACTCAAAACCTTCTTTTTCAATGACGAATGCAGCTGATAAAGACTAACTACATTGTAAATATCTGTGATTCTCGTAAAATTGTATTTGAACACACAATTCAATACATAACTTACTTCACATTTAACTTAAAAATGCCAAAAATGTGACAAATAAATTATTAGGTAGTGTTATAACAATAATAATAACAGTGATCCAACTGAATACAGTAGCATTAATTAATTAATTAAATTTTTTCGCATATTTAGTCTGCTACAGAGAATAAACCTACCGAAAAAAACACAAACATATATTAGTGGCGTATTAAGGGTTACATAACAATGTTTTGCCATATTTTCAGAATGTTGAAACTGCCCCTTTTTTACAGCTCCTCCAAAAATGGATTTTCCGAAAAACACCGACTTTAGGAAATTTTTTTCACTCAGAAGAGGTTGATTAAATTCTTTTGAAAATACATCATTGCCAAGTACCCCATGTAGTCTTACTTGCCTCAAGATTTTATTGTGCTTTTTTTTTTTAATTTGGAAACAAAGAAGGAGCAGTTGAAAATAAAATAAGTTAAGTTTCAAGGTCAACATTCGTGTCTATATATGAAGACATGTAAACAACATTCTGTTTATTTTGGTGGTATTATTAATAGCTCTAATTGTCTTCTTTGCAATGAAATCGCACATGACTTTGTATATTATATAGATATTAAGATATTACAGAAAATGTAAAGGCTCGAAAATGTAAATTTTGGTACAAGGCAATGGCCATCTTGTTCTCTAAAATCAAAATTGTGGCAGATAAAAATCAATAACTTCGGATTCGCACTGTTGGAATATGTACTTTTTATGTGACAAAATCTAAAATTTTTCAAAATGGGTCAGAAACTTCCATGGATTGACCCAATCAGCTCATCTTCGTGGACGAGTGAGGCGAACATGGGACATACAGCTCACCGTCGAGGTACAAGTGGTGACGTACCCTGGCGAACAGATCACGAACATTGTCAATCAGCACACGAACTATTTCAGGTCACTATTCATACCGTACTATACTTCAGAATACTACCATTTCAGATACTATTTCAGGCTGCTATATGTTAACTTTTAATATGTATACATGTGTTCTTCTAGTGCAAAGACGTGCTTAATCACTTTCAGCTCACATGTCATTAATTTTGGACTTCACTTTAAGGGCGGTATTCCAATACTGGACGAACCATAGTGCAATAAGTATTTCCCTTCACCTCACCACAAACCCCAATCAACATCCTCCCGAGCAGTCCTAAAGCCCTTCTTCCCTTCAGTCCACAATTGTATCCACTAGTTTCATCAATATTTTCTTATTTGCTGCCGATTTCACATTCCATAGACACTGCTTAAGCTGATAGCAAGCAACTGCTAACAAGACAGTCTCCATCAAGACAGTCTTACATTCTTCTGTTTTAAGGGCGCGCTCTACCGCAATTTTCATCATTATTATTTTATTTTTTATTTGCACCAGACATTTTTTTCTTATTTTAGACACAAAATGTGACTAAATTTGACTCTAATGAAAATTTTTTATATGTCATAGTTTTCACGTAATGATTTGTTAAAGTCATATTTTGCATGTTTCCGTTTTAACGACCACACTAAAACCAACTCATATACCAAACTCGAAAAAATCACAGTGCATAAAGACATGGCCGGCTACAATGACATGCTCATAAAATTAAAGAATAAAACATATTAGTAGTTTTTAAAAAAATATTGAATTTTTTAAATTTTAATTTTGAGTTTAAGCATTTTTTAAAAATTCTAATAATTTTTATTATTTATTTTTATGAGCATGTCGTTGTAGCCTGTAATGTCTTTATCCACTGTGATTTTTTTGAGTTTGGTATATCAGTTGGTTTTAGTGTAGTCGTTAAAACAGAAACATGCAAAATATGACTTTAACAAGCCATTACGCGAAAACTACGAGAGATAAAAAAATTTCATAAGAGCCAAATTTAGTCACATTTCGTGTCTAAAATAAGAAAAAAATGACTGGTGCAAATAAAAAATAAAATAATGGTGATGAAAAATGCGGTAACATGCGCCCTTAAGACTGCGTTTTCATGTTCCATAGTCTGTGTTTGAGACTACCTCTTCCTAAATGAATTTCATGGTATTTCGTAGTCGTCGAGCACTTGCTTAAAGGCGGTTCTAAAATCGACGTGGCTTATACATACCGTAACAAATTTGGCGTAGAAAACGTGACATAAATATTTCTGTTGTCTACATGTACTCGTATGTATTTGAAGCTGGCCAATCAGAGCAAAGCAAACAAGTATAATTAAATGAAATTCCGTCAGAATGCATCATTCTAAATTAAATTTTATTAGTTCCGTCATACAATATTAAAAACTGCTCTGTCACTGCAAACATAAGATATTCTAACGCATCAGTATTCATATTTGAAATGATCGAAACCAAAAATACTTTATAAAATTCACGAAGGTAGGGTAGATCAGCCAAAGTTCCAAGTTTATGTGTTCAAAATTTAACCCGAGTTAAATTAACCCGTGTTCGATTTTTTAAGTGACGCCAATCGATCAACTACCAGAATTGATTTTATATTTAAATATAAATGAAATAACGTGTAAAGAATTCACTGTGGATGTAAAATATTTATTATATAGAAATTATATAGAATTTTATTTTTATTCGTGTCATTTTAAGACCTTGAATAGCTTTGCAGGAGTTCATCAAATCCTGGTATCAACAAAACGTTGTCACGTGACTGAAATACCCTACTCTACTCCTGCTAGTTTTGTGAAATAAAGACATAACACAACTGTGTATTTAAAAAATGATAATAAAATACCATCGAATGCAATCACTAGAGATGATGGTTTATCGCGGGAAAACTTGACTATTTGCTAGGCTTCAACGTACGTCCAGCTTATGAAAAGATGACTGGCTTTCGCTTGTACGTGGAACTGTTGCCCTATTTGACTGAGCCAATAATAATCCCGCTGTTGTAATATTCAGTGTATGTTATCGGTCTGCAGACATCCACGTTATGTCAGTGTTTTCAAGGCTATGTTCACAAAAAAAATTTTCGCGATATACCATCATCTCTAGCAATCACTTGTCTTTCAACTATCAGCATCTGCAAACTATTCCCAGTTTACGGTACACAAAATTTCAACCTCCTCTGTGCTTATTCATGATATTTTGTGTGTTTTAGGGATGGGTTGATAGGTGTTTGCATATCCACATACTTTTTGACATGAGCCAGGGCAGATGACATACTCTGTCTTGTGTGTCTAGCGACCTGGAAAACACAAAAACCTGGGAATATCAGGGAAATATGGTTGTCAAACCGAAATTTGTGAACATTTCTGAATTGTTTAATGTCCTATAGCAACTTGTAAACTGTTAGGTATTTCTGTGAGTTTTGCCGAAATAGTTTTTAAGTTTTACTAAAGCCGGATTCACAACAACACTTAGCGTACGTACGAACACACGCACGCGCCTTAAGTATTAGAGATTGGGTTCACAACAACATTTAATCTAGACATGCACGGAAAGTATTTATGTTATAACAAAATGTCAGTAATACACTATCGTACTTTATTTTAATTTTATGTAGTGAATTAAATAATTTATGACCGCAAGATAAATTATTTATCAATATAAATAGGGACCACAGTTGCCGAATGGTCAGACCAATCGCCTCCCACCAAGGCGATCCGGGAATCGTCCTTGACGATGCCATTGGTCAGCGGGTTTCCTTCATTCCGGCGCTGCTCAACAGTGACATCATGTCACCCCTCACCCGCGCTAAAGACCTCGATGTTAAATGCTGACCAAATCTCTCACTCACTCACTCACTCAATATAAATTAATATTTAACTGAGTGATATGTTTACACATGATGCATTTACACCCACCACTCATCGTACGTACGCACGCTACGCGAGGAAGTGAATGCTAGCATGCACACTCGGTGTTTCTACATTTACACGTACGTACGCGCGTAAGCTAAGTGGCGGTTGTGAATCCAGCTTAAGAGGGTTAAAATACGAGGATGCAAGCAGTAATTGTGTTTTTGTTACTTTTTCTTATGAGAATCATAACATTACAGCCGGTGACTTTTATCATCGATCCCCTATTTTCCTATCCTCCGTTCCCTGTGCAAAGCCGTGTTCACACCATGTAACCCCTCTTTGGTTCCCAAAATATTAAATGTTACAAGCCATCCGAATGTATTCATTCGTTCCGTCAGTATTCCTTCAAGAGATCCTTTGTGCTTGTCGCTGAATAAAGTCATAAAAACGCTTTTACGTGTGTTTTTTTTTTTTTTTTTTTTTTTGGCTGTTAATGCCAATATTTGTTTGATTCCAATACTTGTATTCGTTGCTATCACGTAATACTTAGTTTCTTTAATGCATTTCACCCACGATCGCAACCCGCACAACTACTTCAGCGTGTGTGCTTCAAGTAGCACTTTTAACATGCGTGTGATACAAACACATAAACTGTCTTGTCGAAATAAACAGTTTTCGCCAAACTCCTTAAAGTAGTAGCATACATGCGTAAGAGACAAAGTGGTCCGAGCCGTGTAGGCTACTTGCAATACACATGCAGAAGTAGTTGTTACACCACCATATAATTGTGTTCATGTGGATGTACGGTGTTCTTCTTCAATAATAACAACGAAAATGTAAGTGCGCGTTATTCATTGCCTTGCCGCTTCTTGGCCTTCAGGGCGCGAGACCATTCAACCCGCACATTCCTTAGTCATTATTTCTTTCACTTACATCCAGGTTCCCAATATCGCTGGCGAGTGATATATTGTGTGCATCGGGCGTGTGGGACACCTTAAGATTCCCCCGTGTAAGTATGGCGTCGAGCAGGGAGAGTTTCAAAGCTTAAACGCCTGGCCGTCGACCACACGACCTTGCTCTCCGAATGTTCGTCCTCTCTGACGAACTGGAGCTACCGGGCAACTTGTCCCTCGCACGCCACTGACGTGCGAGAATACATCAGCAGCTTCACCGGAGATTTCCGAGTCTTTCTAACCCCTCTCCACGACCCCCTCTCGCGTCAATTGTTAATGATTTTAAATAGGGGACGGTGTTTTCATAAAGGAAAATTCAGTAGTTAAAATATTATTCGTAAAGGACCTTTTTTGAATCTGTAATTTTGAATACAGTAATTAAGGTAAATAGTAAATGTGATGCAAGTACTATTACTGATATGTTAGTTGGATTATTATACAGAGTGGGGCTGAATTCGACCGACAAACTTCGGGAGGTGATTCCTTATGAAAAAACAAGTAGAAAATAAATGGGACACTTTGTACATAAAACTAATATTAAGGGCGTATGAGCCCTTAATCATGGAAAATTTAAAGCGTATTTTTGTAAAATAATGGAAATGAAGAGGCATTTAATAATGACAGGTTGAGCATTGTATTATACCACCGGGACCTTGGAATACACATTAGAATCACATCAATAACTTGCACCCTAATACAAAACACTAGGGTGGCTACCCCTTTTATTACATGCCACTTTTCTAACATCAGGAATTACGAACTTTTAATGCGGTTTTCTACTAGAGAAGTACGTCAGAAGTAAAAAAGGTCGCCTTGTTGTAAATGAGTAGGACCAACCGTTTTCGTGTAAAATTCGTAAAAAGTGGACTGCAGTCAGACAGTTCCTTACTACGTAGGCAATACGGCATACACGTTTGAATGGCTGGCTGCCGTACCAACTGCTATGACTGAGGGATGGGAGAGAATGGAGGCCTAACATCTCATCAACAGCTAAAATCATTAGATACAGTAACACAAAGAACTGAATAATGTCAGAGAGCCGGGAAAGGAATCGGCCATGACCGATAGCAAGAGATTCAACCCATCATTCGCTTGGAGTGATTTCGGGAAACCATGGGAAACAGGAACAAGGATGAGTGGCGTCGGGAATCGAACACGTAGATTCCTGCTACGTGATACACCTGCACCACCTCGCTCGTTTACAAGAATGGAGGAATATGCACATACTGTACACAATACATTAACAATGGAGTATTGTTACATTCGCAATAATTTGTCTGTGTGCTTAAAGTCAATGTGTGATTACAGACATAATGTTCGTATTCCTCGCGTTCCTTTATATGTATCGTTGTAGTCGACTAACGAGGATTACATACGAAAACAGTAGGTCGTGGGCAGTTGCGCGAAGAATCCAGTTCTTGTACCTACGTCATACTGGTCAATAAACATGTTCGTATAACTGGGGTATGCATTCTGGCAGTTCACATAAAAATCCGCAGTCATTACGACATCTCGAACAAGTAAGGTAGGACATTGGAAATTTTGTGAGGTCATCCAGAAGAACGTTCTTATTATACATAATTATTACGTGTACACGTAATAATTAAATATTATGTAATCATATTCAATAGAAGTATTATACTTTACCATTTTTATAACGTTCAAAATGTATTAGAGTACACAACAGTGAATTCAGTGAACTTTATGGATGCAAATACACTACACAATGTAATATGTTCTTGTTTATATTAGCTACAATCATTGAAGTATTTTCACAGCAATGAGTGATTAAGAAAACCAAATTTATGTAGGGACAAACAGAAAACAGACTATTGAAGGCAGGTCGTGACATGACGTCGTACACACAAATACTTCAGTATAAAATGGAATACTACTGACGACACCAAAATCTCTGTCCAAAATAAAATAATACATTTAATTCATGTCTTCATTAAAGTTTACTGGCCGTCCTAATAACCTTACATGAAAGGATTACTGAAAAAATAAGTTGTGAATGCTCTCAAATAATGTGTAGAAGTGAAAATGAGGATAGTTAAGTAAGTTCTGATTATGATAACTTAGCAAATTGCTGGAGGACGACAAACTAACGAGCAGCACACACATACGGCAAATTAAGTTTTCAATTTTGTCTATCAATTACTGATAGTTTTCACTTACTAACTATGTTCAGGTAAACAATTAAAATTTTCAACTTATAAATATCGTTAAGTATGTTGAGTGACGCTTCCATTTATTATATAAAAATATAAAATTTATAAAAGAATAGGTTGAACGAGGCATAAAGGAATGTATATTTTATGAAAGTACAAACAACCATAAATGAAAACAATAATCTCTCTTTTTTTTTTGATATAAATGGAAGCAAATATTAATGGCGAAAGCACAAATTCATCAAGGCAGAAAAACATAAATATTTCTTCTCAAAATGCTTGGAATGCATTTATATTAAAATTTGTATTTTAAAGGGGGAAATAAAAAGCCTCGAGAAACACAAATAAATTGTAATGTTTGAAAAATTATTATAAACCTTCTCGTGAAGAAAAGTGCTTAGCAACTAAAAAACATAAAACAATATAATAGTTAAATGTTAAGAATGTGGAGAGTCTTATAAACAAAAAATATATAAAAAGTCATGAAAAACTTAGAACGCACAAAGGTCTTCCCCCATTAACTAATAAATTCAAAAAAGAATGAAAAAAATAAACCAAAACTAATTGCGAAAAGTGTATCTAATGTGTGAAATTTGTGGAAAGGAATGCATTAATTATTAAATGAGGAAAATCAGAAACGAAGTCAAAAACACATTCAAGATGCAGATAAAATAAAAATAATAGATGAATTTCATGACTATGAAATACATGAAATAGCAGAAACATTTGAGAACTTATTTAAAACTTATTATATTAATTGTATAAATGATTAAATATATCCAGCAATATTTCTAATGCTATAAATTAAATTCTAATAAATAAAATAAAAGAAGAATTCAATGAAAAAATTAATTTAAAGGTAAATTTCAAATTTTCGGCTTAATTTAAAAGAACATCAAGAAGCCTCTTTTAAAACTAAAAATGAAATTATTTCAAAAACAACTTATATAGATGAATACAATTAGGGATGCATATAAAAAATATTAGCTAAAATGGGTGGATTTGAAGCAAAAGGATCTCAGTGGGTGCTAAAAATAATAACTTATTTAAAGTTAAGAGTAAATAAATATAATCCAATAAATGGAGCTTCCTATTAGTCATATTCCTTATGCAATTTTGTTTAGAATTTATGGAGATTAGGAAAGTGGCACATTTTTGGAAACCTTACTACATCAGAAATTTAGAAATACATGTTTACATTTTTACAGATGCTTCTATGACCGCCATTTAGAAAATCAAAAGTTGGTACCCTACAACCTACATTTTAGCACTTTGTAGCTATAAAATGACAGTAAATGTTAATTATTAATGCTTATTTAATGTTATATTTGCTATAATAAGTATTTCTATGTTTCAGCAGTTCACGCCAGTGTTTTAACACAGCAGTTTACCTTCAAGACCTTTTAAATTAATTTCCAGATATTGCTATTTTACTCTGTTTCAGCAGCTCATCTATATACCAGCTCTACTACCATAATTATTATTTTCAATATGAGTGTATTATATTTGTAAGTAATGTTACTTTTTTTTTTATTTCAGCATTGAAGTCACAATGAAGGAAGAAGCGTACAGACACCCAAGAACCTAGTCGATTGGGAAATCTGTATTATTTGCCATGAGGTGGCAGCCAGTAAAGCAGTTATAGTTTAAAATCCAAGAATAGAATCATACCAGAAATTTTAGAATGTAGTAAAAGAAAGATCCGTCCTAAAGGATGGAATTTACACAGAACTACATAAGCAATTGGAAAATTATACCATGGAAACTTTGTTTGAAAAAAAAGGCCAAGTGGTACAGAAGTTGTTATCTGATGCCACAAACCCTATGTCAATTAAACGAGTACAGGAAATATTACAACACGTGATGTCGACAGGAAAATATTCTGTTAAAAAACGTGGACATAAAAGAACAAGGTTGGAAATGGAAGATTCATTGTCAATCTCTAGATCCGTACCTTTCACGAGATCTGCGACAGGACCCTTGGAAAAAAGCTGCTGCTTTTTTTGCCAAGAGGATGATGGTCAGAAACTGTTTGCCGTACGAATAGGAAATGCTGGGAAAGCTCTTAAACAAGCTCTTCAAGTATCTCAAGACCCTGTCTTGCTGACAAGACTTAACAACGCAATTTCACTAGATGATGCTCATGCCATTGATGTCAAATACCACAAAACATGTTGGACGAGACATGTTTGATGCCTGAGAAATGATGCACAAAATCAAGAAATATATGTACAGATTGGTCAACAAATACAAGCTGCATACTTGATTGAACTTATTAACATTGTTGATTTCCAAACTCAAAACAAATCTTATCTCTCCATGGATGTGATTGAATCAACATATATATCCATGCTTGGTGGTAGTGATGAAGCAAAAAAACACATTCCAACTTTGACGCGACAATGGCTGAAAGAAAAAAATTTTTCTGAACTACCCAATGTGAAGTCAGTGAGACAGAAGGATAGAAGAAACCCGTCAATTTTGTTCAACTCTGAAGCATGTGAAGAAAATATGGTATACACGTATTTGATGAAGAATGACAGTGAAATTGAGAATATGATGACCATATTCAAAGCAGCTAAACTTGTACGTGATAATATCAGAAAATTTGTAACAGGAAAAATATACGAAAGTAACACAATTTCAGTATCCAGCACAAGAGATGATTTTCCTGCTGAGCTGTACAGTCTTATACGGTGGATATTGGTGGGATCTGAGGAGCAGCTGGGAACTGATATAAGGAATAAAATAGTTGATAAATCTGCTTTGACCATAAGTCAAAATATTATGTATGTTTTTAAAACCAAAAGACAAGTTGAACATGTACCCTTGAATTCTTCCAACACATTCCGAATACCACATTCACGAGAAAATGCACAGGTTGTTGGGTTGGCCCTAGCTGTTCATCATGAGACCAGGAGTAAAAGGTTGATTGAGTTGCTCCACAAATGTAACTACTGCATACCATTCAGTCGTACATTGATGTTAGAAATAGAAATTGCCAATGCTGTAGTGGAAAATACCAAATTGTTTGATGGTGTTAATGTTCCTCCACATTTGTTTACATCGCCATTGATAGTACAGACTTAGCAGAAGACACTGTAGATTGCAAAGGCACAACACATGGTAAATAACTGCAGTATTTCATAAATCAGATGCCCTAGGAGAAGCGATTGCACCGAACGTGGAAAACTGTTGCTACAAATCTTAGAGTTCATCCTTGCCATGTACCAACCCAACACAGCACTAAACCAAAACCAGCGTTACATAACAGAGAAACTGAGTTCCAAGTATCTTCAACTGGTGTATTGGAGTCATGTAAGCAAAAAATTATTGGTTGGGTAATTGCACCTGCTTTTTCAAGGTCCGAAGAAACTTCATCTCTTTGCAAGTTACCAGGTTGGGCAAGATTCAAATCTCTTGTGTAATCTTGTAAACCCCTTACTCATGTAGGTGCTTTGCCTCTACTGCCGAAGGTAGCACATGAGTGGTCTACACTATTGACAGTAATATTTCAAGCATCTCACTTGAGAAACTTGATAGTAGGCCAAGATCATCCAATTGTCATAACATTTGACATGGCGCTGTATGAGAAAGCTGTGAAGTTGATAGATGCACACACATATTTGAAAAATGAAGTTGTTGAGAGACATGGGGAACTACATGTTGTAATGGCAGCACTCAGAGCTTTGGGGTCCTCTATAGAAAATTCTGGCATAGACGATGCATGGATAGAAACAGATTTATTTGGGCCTGCTACAACAAGACAGATCCTCAAGTGCAGCCACTACACGAGAACACTCCGTGCACACATTTGCACATACATGACTCTGTATGAACTTGCTCTAGAACAGTTCTTTACAGAAATGCCACATCGGAAAGAAATGTGTGCGAAGCCAATGAAAGATCTTCACGATGCCTGTATAAGTACAGCTTCTAGTACAAATGAGAGCTCAAGATTTGTGTATATTGCAAACAATAAAATTGCTAGACATTCTGTCCGATGTTATGTTATTAAAGAACTGGAAAAGTGGGAAACCTACAAGTCATCGAACTCGAAAGTTTAAGTAATTGATCAACTACATGCGCAGTGTTGAATTTATTTTGTTCTTCATTGAAGCTTCCAGGGATTGCGACCTCGATCTCCATTTAGAAGCTGCCCAAGCACTGAGTAAATTATTCTTTACATTTGATCGATTAAAATACAAACAACTCTGGCCAAGATACATTTCTGACATGTATGAAATGAAAACCAAACATCCCGTGACATTTAGAGAACTTGAACATGGAAACATATCTGTAGCTAAGAGTGACATCCCATTCGTGTTAATAGGTGCAGATCATGCCTGTGAGGAACTCAACAGGATGATGAAAGTACATTCTGGATTAATGGTATTTCCAATAATGCAAATGCTAGACAGAGATTCTTCTAAGCATCTCCAGTGATGTCAAGCCTCTCAGGCCAGTTTAAAGGTCAAATTGAAATTCTACATAATGACAAAGATGAACATCAGGATTTACAACCTTCTGTTGTTCGGCAACACCATGCAGCTATAGACAAAATAAAAGATGCCATTTTGGAACATGGAAATCCATTTACAATAGAAGGAGACAAATTACATAATTTCATTACAAAATAATGCATACCACAAGAGTATGTTCAGAACATACTGAATGCAGATGATATCGGACAGAAACTTTATGACAATTACATCACTGAACGCATAAATGGAAATGTCAGTATTTGGGCACCTGTCCAAAAGCTAAACAACAAGATGTATATGTCTGGCAACAAGCACACAAACATTAACAACTCGTAACCAGACTATTGACCTCCGAGAGACGTAAAATCTTTTCGGTCGTCTTATGATTTTGAGCAAATATAATAGAAATATCGACCAAAAGAATGCAGTTGGCAACTTCGAGTACACTCTCACACCAAGAGCACTTTTTGCACAAGATGGTTCGATGTTGCCATGCACTAACAAGTCAAAACTAATACATAGCCTGTAGATCTTAGCAAACATAAGTGAAAACTATAGACAGACTGCAACTGACATTGATAACTATCCATTATCAACATCTAAAAACATAGTCATTGTTGATGGAGTGGTTCTTGTACAGAAAATGACAACGCAAGTAGGAACTTTGACCACAGTAAGAGTTCTAGCACACAGCTTTATTGACAGACTCACAAACTTAACCACAGGTTTTGACTATATAATTGTAGTCTTTGATACATACAAACCTGATTCACTGAAACAGCAAACTAGACAGCTATGCAGAAAAGGAATACATGCTGTGCAATATCACACTGCAGATGATACAAAGATTAAAGGTACCCCACTACCAAAGTTTCTATCCCATGAAAAAACAAAATCTGACCTGAAAGACTACCTTGCTAATGTTATTCTCGACCATAACAAGGATTCCTCAGACACAGTCATTGTTTCAGCATCAGGTTGCACGAGAAGCAACAAAAACAAAGTATATGATGATAAAAATCATGAAGCAGCTGACACACGTATGATCTGTCTGGCCGCAGTAGCAACGTGCAATAATCCTGATGAACAATTAGTATTTTTCACTCCTGGCACTGATGTTTTGGTTTTGGTCCTGGCACACTATGGAAAGCTTTCAAAAACACTTCGCTTTCAATGGCATCAGGAATGGTAGAAGTAGGACACATCTGTAAAGCTTTAGGGAAAGAAAAAGCGTTGGCTTTGCCCATATTTCATGCATTCAATGGAGCGGAAAACATTGGAAAATTCTCAGGAATAAGTAAAATAAAATGGTTTCAGCATTACATGAAAGCTAACGTTGAATTGGCCAGAGCAATTATGAAACTACCCGAGAACGAAGACCTAACACAGGTTGTGAAAGATGAGTTGGAAAAGTTGGTTTGCGCTGTATGCTGTCCCAAGGGTATCTGCATTAACAGCGTTCCAGATCTCAGGTGGCATTTGTTCTGCAAACAACTTGCTGAATGCAACAAGTTCCCGCCTTCTCGTGGAGCACTTGAACAACATATCAAGCGTGTGCGGTTACAAAGTCGGGTCTGGTGCCAAGCCACAGTTATGCAGCAGCAACCATTTGACCCACTCCGATTTGTTTATTACAAACATACAGATGGACGGATGCTACCAGTTACTACAGAAGTTCTTCCCGCACCAAAGGTCATTATCGAGATGGTCAGATGCCAGTGCAAAACTGTTCTACTCATAGATGTTCACGCAGGAAGAAAACAACCTACCATGCAGTGATCTATGCCTGTGCGACACGCTGTGCGAAAACGATGAGGACTGTAAAACGGATCGTATCGCTACCAGTGAGGATGAAGACGACGAAGTGTAATAGAATGAAGAATTGAAATATTCCTAATCTTCCGAATTTTCCGGCAGTATTGTTTGCTTTTGTGGGCGTTCACTATTTCTTTCCCCCTAGCATTTTATTTATTTTTTTACAAGGTACTTTATCACTAACTAACTTCATGTCACCTTTACATTTGAGTGTAGCTAGCTATAAACATTTGTTACTATAAATATATTTTCAAGGAAAATTCGAAGCTGAGATTAAGGTCAAGAAAATAAATAATGAAGCTGTAGCAGAGTTAGTATCTAGCTGAACTGCTGAAAAAGAGTAAAACAGCAATAACTGGAAATTAATTTAAAAGGCTTTAAAGGTAAACTGCTGTGTTAAAACACTGGTGTGGACTGCTGAAACGTAGAAATACTTATTAAAGTAAATAAAACATTAAATAAGCATTAATAATTAACATTTACTGTCATTTTATAGCTACAAAATGCTAAAATGTACGTTGTAGTGTACCAACTTTTGATTTTCAAAATGGCAGTCATAGAAGCATCTGTGCAAGTGTACACATGTATTTCTAAATTCCTGATGTTACAAGGTTTAAAAAAATGTGCCACTTTCCTAATCTCCATGAATTCTGAACGAAAACATTATATTTTACATAAGAAACCCGACTATATGTTGAACTTCCACATAAAGTTAAAGATAAACGGCTGTTATTAATGTTAAAAATAATGGGAAAAAATCTTTTTATGGTATATTTTATCAGCATTACATCCTGTAGAACAAGACTCATATATAGTAACTAAATATATTCAATTTTAACATGAATTTAATAATGCATGTGAAGGATTAGAATTTCCAGTGCAATTAGATAAAATTCCTTTATTAAAAAATAGAGATAATATTTCCATAAGTATTTATGCATTACTAAAATTAAAATAATGATCCCTATTGTTGAGCAAAATGTTTTTCTCGGCTTATTGGATAACAAAATTAAAAAAATACTAGAAAAAATGTATTTGTTATACACAGTTATAACTCTTTTATTCTGATGATAAATCACAAAAAGATTGTAACGAACGCGAAGGTGTTCGAGTATAATTTCCCAATTAAAAAAAGGTAAATTTAAATTTAAAAATTATAATCACTCTACAAAAGTACCTTTTACTATTTATGCTGATTTTGAATGTTTATTCAATAAAATAGATACTTGAGAACCAAATCCTGAAAAATCGTATACAATAATTATCAAAAACATTACGCAATAAGATTTGGTTATTACATAAAATATGAAAATTGTGATTACAAATCTCCAGTATTTTATAAAGGAACAAATGCCTCTAGTGTTTTTGTAAAAATGTTTATGGAGGAATCAAAAAAAATTTAAGAAATATACGAAAAATATACCATTAACTCCACTAACAAACGAAGAACGAAATAAATATTTGGTTGCAACACATTGTCATACTTGTGAAAAACCACTACTTAAGATTGTAAAAGGAGCATTAGACTAGTAAATATTTCGTAAAAGATCATTGCAATTTAATTGGAATATTTAGAGGAGCAGCATATTCAATTTGTATTTTTAATTATCAAAATCCTAATTTTATACTTGATTAAATTCATAATTTATCAGGGCATGATACACATTTATTTATAAAAGATTTTGGAAAACATGAAAATGAAAATAGAATTGATTTAATTCGAAACAATGAAGAAAAATATTTTTTCTTCACAAAACATGCAAATGAGGGAGAAAATTTAATATTTATTGATTCATTTAAGTTTATGGCTTCTAGTTAAGATTCACTTCCTAAAAATCTTGCTAACGAACAAATTCGAGAAACTTCTAAATATTTTTCAAATTAACATGTAGATTTAGTTATAAAATAGTGTTTATCCTTATGATTATATGGATTCTGAAGAAAAATGTAATGGAACAGAATTACCACCAAAAATGAATTTTACAATAATTTAAATAAAACAGATATTTCTGATGAAAATTATAAATTTGCACGAAAAGTTTGGGATACATTAAAAATCTTGGTCAACATACAGAATTATACAACAAATATGATGTATTAATATTAACTGACAAATTTTGAAAATTTTAGAGATATTTGTTTGAAAAAATTTAATTTAAACTCTCCTCGGTATTTTACAGCTCCAAGATTAGCTTGGGATGCTGTGTTAAAAGACACAAAAGCTAAAATACTTTACATACATCTAGAAATATTAAATAATAATTAAGATTAATCACACACTATCTCCTAACATGGTGGACCTATAACAATAAAATATTTTGATAGTCATATCTATAATTATTAACTCGGTATTCTATCTCTCCTGCTATATACTACGAAAGTAACATGATCCAACAACTTTAAAATGATAACTTTTTTTAGTACTAAACTTGTAGAGAGTTTGAATAAAATTTGGAAAATGGCCCTCAAATTGTCATTAAAAAATTCGATGGACAACAGTGCTTTTAAAAACTGAATATGGTATCAATAACACAAAGTACATAAAACTTGAGTCGTTGTATTTGATACTATACGTTCATACAGTTAGATAAACTTCTGTTTAATGGCTCTTTTCGATAGATCGTATGATTGACCTTTGTTTCGAATTCCGCCACTGTATGACTTTTACACAGCATAAACAAAATATATAGGCCTACAAGTCATATCAATTTATTTCGAACTACGTGTTCCGAGATAGATGAAATTCTAAAAAATTGTTCCTTATATAATTGTGCGATAAAAATTTGTTCATACTAACCTCCATTTTTAAAATTCGAATACCGAATGAACTAAAAATAATAAACGCCAAGTCAACTTAATAAGTAATAAATGTCATGAGTACTTTTTTAATGACATTTGTAAAAATAAATTCCTTACATAAAATATGAACACAAAATGAACGAAATACACAGTAATGTCCACTCGTTATGTAGTAGGCTATATGTGCGTCAAGTTGGATGAAATTTCGTTATATATTTTGTCGAATTATGCTAAAAGTATAAACATGTTTACAATTTGTAAACATGAACTTAGTATAAACGAAATACAGAAAAGTCAAGTCTGTGTGCTACATTTAATGATATTCTGAAAAATATTTCCTCACCTATATCATATCATGCTAAATATACTTAGTGTGTTGTATAACTATGTACAGCGACTTTAATGAAATTTGATTAAATATTTCCTCAGATATTTCATGGTAAAAGTATAAAAGCGGCCGCCATTTCGAAAGAATGTATACTGCATGAACGAAATACATAAACGTCAGTTCATCTTACTAGGTTCTCAGTGTGTACAGATTTTGATGAATTTTTAAAATACGATTTCTTAGATATCTAGCTTGATCGAAGCCTGTTGAAAAGGCCGACATTTTGAAAATATAAACATGACAAACGAAATAAGCAATAGTAATGTCAGATTAAGAGCACGTGGTAGGTAAATTAACACTAAAGACGCTCTACGCGTTTTTCGAAGCCAATATGGATACACTACTCAATTACAATTCTAGATGATGGTATTTGGCAACTTTATGAGTAAATATTTATCCGAAATTACTCATTCGTTATGCGTGACCTCTTGCACCGTAGTTGAATGCACGAGGTTCCGGCATCAGAGATTGTGCCTCAGAAGTTCGTAACACTGGAAACAATTTTGTTTAAAACGTTGGCTAAAACTATTGTCTAAGATTGCTATTGTTTAATTTTCGCAAATTGGCTTCAAGAAACCTACAGTTATAGATTAATGCTTTTAGCGTTGAGTTACATACCACGCCCTCTTAAGTACTATAAGTGCACAAAATTGTATGATATTCGGTCCATTTGTTCAAAAGTTTTAGGGTCGCGCGCACACACACACACATACACAGGAAGGTGATCTCATAAGTATACAATTTCCGTCGGAAATTAGGCTAAACAATCCTAATAGCATAATACTGAGCGCTAGTTTAGTGCTCCAGGAATAAATGACGCAGAGTTGTTGCACGTACCGGTGTCGCCCCCATCGCTCCCATGTCTCCGTGCCTCACGGGAGCTGTGGTTGTCAAGCAGCAAGTGTGCTCGCTTCTCACAAAAGCGAATTGGGTTCAGGCGTGGATCGCGGAGATCTACGTAGGTAGGACTGCATATACGAGGAGGAACTCTTATCCCCCAATAAAAAAAAGTGGGGTCCGGGGGTTCTTCACCGGAAAAATTTGGATTTCAAGGTGAAAAATGGTGCTGTTTTAGCAGTTCTCGTGTCTAAACATTGAATATACTTTTAGACGATTTATTAATATTTTTTTTAATAATCGTTCTGTTAAGGGGCTTCCCTAGTCACTGGTAGAGGAAATCAAGAAACGTTTCATGCAGTTACCACTATTCCATTTTTTCAAACAGTTTAAAACATTTCAAGGTATTATTTTTTTTAACCAAAATTCACAAAATCCACAAAAATAATTTTAACAAATTTAACATGCCTTTGAATTTCTATTACTTTTCTTTTTTTTTTCTTTTTTTTTTTTTTTAGAACAAAATTCGCAAAATCCACAAGCATAATTTTCACAAATGTAACATACTTTTGGATTACTGTGTTGAGCACTTGAAGTAGCAAGTAGGTGGAGAAAAACAAGGGTAGCTGCGTGGAAATTTACGCCAAGTTGAAATCACATCAGTATATGCTGTTCACACATCGGATTGTCATAGCTCAGTTGTTTTTAAGGTTCACAAATCACAGTGTTTCACATTTAACAAAAATACACCGTTCATTTAATTCACTATACTTCGTGTTTTTTTTTTTTTTTACACTTTTAACTTTACTACATCTCACTGTAATTTATAATGAAAATATTAAGTCATAATCATATTTCAACTAAATGGTCACTTAAGTGGGGATGCCCGTTACTTGGACATGAAGTTCATTCGTCATTCTATTCTTAGAACAAATTTCGCAATAACTTGTAATACAGTGCTCACTTTATTGTGAACGGCCTATGTAGGGTAAGAGCCGTACACAAGGAGGGAGGTTAGAGACTTCAAACAACGACTTTTATAAATATGAAGAATGGTATATATACAAAATTAAAATATAAATAAACAAAAGAAAATAACTCGTAAGAACTTAGATATTAAAAGCCGCCTAAGTATTTCAATAAATTCAGTGAAATAAATGATATAGAATGGCAAATTATAAAGGTAATTCCCCCTATTACGAAATACTCGCCTGTAGTGAGGGTACATTTGTTTATGGCTTTTTGTCTCGTCTACTGCGGAATCATAAATAATACAAATATTGAAGGAAATTAAAAAGGACGTCCAAAAAAAAAATTGTATTTGATAAATGGTTATGGTGGTGGCCGGACAGAAAAACAAGTTTTGAAATGTTCGTCTATGATTTTAATATTTTACTTCTCTGCCACGTGGTTCATTAAGGGGCTCTGCTACAAAGTACATACCTTAATAAATAATAACAATGTTACATCTACTGTACGTTGTATTTTTAAGTTGATATTAATTTATTATTTGGTATGAAGTACATTGTAATTCGTGAGAAATAACAGACTGCAAAAAATTACTGTAACACCTAGGCGAGAAGGAGCAACATCTAAAACTTATCATTCCGCCTCGAAAAAACTGTTGCAATTTTAGGCGATTTTATGGCAGAATATTACAAATAAACTATTGTTTTGACGTTAATATGTTTAAAATTCCATATATCTAGAAACATGGTACTTTAGACCAGCTTTTTGAAAAGTGTGTTTCAGTTGGATTTTGAGTGAAAACGTAGTTACGATTTTAGCATTTTTTAAAAACTAATTAACTAAGTAGTGTATGCAAAATGTGAAAAGTTCGTAGGAAGCGCCACGGTGTGTAGGACAGGTCATGAAATTTTGGTACAATTTACTGCAGTGATGTCGCGAAACGAGCGAGTTGAGTGACAAGTTACGTCTGTCATTAGTACAGTGTAGCGTGGCGCACTGTAGGGGCTGCGAGCCTGGCAGCCCACACGCGAGGCAATTATAGCTGAGGAGAAGGCAAGGCTCAGGTATGCTGTCTGTTGGTGGTGGGGACAAGCGGAGCGCTATGTGGCCACCACCACCATCCTGCCATTCTGCCTTGCCTTCTCCTCAGCTCCCTACAATACCAGACACCTCCACCCCCACTGCTTCCTAGGTTCGCCAGACCGGGAGGGGGGGCGGTAAATATCGCTTTTGAGAGGTGCAGCGCAAAATATGCACCTGCGCTGCGTTTCTTTGGTATTAAATATACAAATACGCAGGTGCAAGTGGTCACGTGATGGTGCAAAGTGCCTGAAAATCTGCGACTAGCAAATGGCTCGACACAAGTATCTGCACCCTTCGCGCATGCGCATTGGACAATTTTCGAGTGTGTGAAAGTAAATTAACATAAAAGTTGGATATCTTTATCTGTATCCAGTGTTCTATGAACTTTAATTATTTACGTTTTTGTGTACACATTTCACGATTTCAGCTTTTTATAGTTACGAAGTACAGTAGAAGTACGAAACTGAAATGTTTTTTACTAAAGAAGCAATTAAAAATGGGCAACGATTTATCCTTTCCCCGGAATATATTTTGAGGGTATTTTTCCGTGGCACACGACGAGGAAATTGAGTTGCGTTTGTGACGGTTATTTGTACCGTTAAAAACTTTTATGCAAATGATAATGTAAATAAATAGCGAATATGTTTTGCAAGTACCTGTTTGGCTAATTGCTTAGGACAGTGACATTACCTCTCTGTTTTCCTTGCTTGGATGGGGTGTTTCAACATCACATCTTTCTTGCCGACTTGTTTCCAGATACGTGCTTAATATCTAAGAGTAATTCTGTTGGGATTCTCTTTATTTCATAAAATGGGAGGGCTATCATTTTAGTTTAAAGTCTTTCGTGAGACTTTCTGTCTACACACATCATACTCTATCTCGGTGAACATTGAACTTACAATAATCTAGACCTAATTAAATTTATTGCAGTATAGTTGTACGAACGCCACTCGTACTCGTATTCACTACACATTAACAATGAATTATTCAGAAATAATCAACGTATCACGATTTACAACTCACTGAAAGACAAATGTCACATGAATAGCCCATTAGGTAGTAGGCCTACACTCACAAATACCATGCCACACAAGTTAAAATAACTTACATGAATTTCAAAACTAGGCCACTGAAATTAATATCAGTACAAATATAAAATGTATACATAGTTTTTGCTCTAATCGCGTCACACGTCTATCACTTTAGGCACTTTATTTTCCGTTAGCAACATAAAGTATGTAAAAGCTGGTTACAGACGAAAACCACTCTGATGTGTTCCAATTGTGTTACAAAAATGCTGCTCTCCATAAATAAAGCACTTAATTATTCACGAACACAAAAATGAACACACACATCCACAACACTGAAAGAACCACGACATTATGGAAATTTACTTTCACACTTCAAAACACATATACACTTTATTTTTTTTTTTATTTATTTAATAATCCACCTCTAGATCCCCTTGCAAGAAGTACACTTTGGGGATATAGGCTTAGTCAACATTACAGTATATATATTTACATACATTTACATATGCTCAGTACAAACAATTTTAAACAGATACAAAGTTTGTGATATTAACTGATAGTAACAATATATCCCATTCTGTAATAATATATACAATTTAAAATACACACACTGTAATCCATTCACATTTAAAACATTAAAAACAAGCCCTCCTTAGAAATCATATACACCTGAGAGTGAATAAAAGTTTTTTAAGGTTACATAATTTTTTAAGTTCTCTTTTGAATTCAGAAAGATTTTCTAACAATAAAATTTTTTTGGGTTGCTTATTATAAAGTGTAATTCCCTTATGTTGAATTCCTTCTGCAAATATTGTGGTTTTATGACATTTAGGTTTTGTTTGTATTGGTTTCTTGTGGCATAATGGCCAGGAAAATGTGTTTCTCTGAAGTGATCTACATTTCTTTTAATTAATAACAACAGACGATAAACATATTCGAAATAAAATGGAAGTATATTCAATTCAGGAAACATGGATTTACATGACTAGTTTGGTTTTTGATTACAAATTATGCATATAGCTCTTTCTTGTAACCTAAAGATCTTGATACTTTGACTGCTGTTTCCCCATACCTCAATCCCATTTGTCATAGTAGAATGAAACAAGGCAAAGTAGGCTGTATGTAAGTCTTTTTTGTCTAATGAGTTGCTTAGGATCCTGAGGGCATAGCATTATTTACTTAATTTCTTTGCTGTTTGATGTATATGCTCTTTCCTTTTAAGATTTTTATCCACTACTAAGCCAAGAAATTTAGTTGAATCTATCAAATTTACTGGTTCATATTGAGAGTGCCCTAAGGGGTAATTTTGGTTAATGTTGTTATTTGTTTGGTTCTGGAAGTACATGAAACCAGTCTTTTTAGTATTGATTGTTAAGAAATTTGCATTAAACCAATCATACATATGTGTAAATTGTAAATCAGTTTGCACTTTAAGTTCAAGTAAGGAGTCTGTGGATACAATCAGATTGGTATCGTCAGCAAAAGATATAATATTTCCCTTTGTTATTTGACAAGGTAGGTCATTAACATACAATAAATATAACTAGGGACCCAGAACACTACCCTGTGGGACACCTTTTTTTATGTAATCCCATTCAGAACAATTTATACCATTATCGTGTTTCAGAAAAACTTTTTGTTTGCGTTGGTGTAGATATGATTGAAATAACTTAAGTTCTTTTCCTCTTATACCATAATAATCTAATTTATTTAATATTATTTCATGATTTACCAAGTCAAATACCTTTGACAGGTCACAAAAGACAACAAACACATGGAGGCCAGAGTCAAGATTGTTTAAAATGGTTTTTACAAAATGCTAATGTAGTAGATTTTCCCTTTTGGAAACCAAACTGTTCTGGTCTGAGAATATTGTTATTTTCTAAAAAAAATTTATTAATCTTGCATGCATGAGTTTCTCAAAAATTTTTGAAAAAGTAGGGAGTAAACTAATAGGTCTGTAATTATCAACTGAATTAAGAGCTCCTTTTATACATTATATATATATATATATATATATATATATATATATATATATATATATATATATATAAAAAAA
>PNEQ01037578.1:0-20900 GCA_003012365.1 Medauroidea extradentata
GTGGTTGAGCTCTGACTCGATAGTACAAAAATCATGACGTCGCATTACCTAGCTTCTGCCACTGACAGGAACATAGATCAGCAGCCAGCGCAACCAATGTCCTTCGGGCGGATCAGGGGGTGGACACAGAATAGGGCGGCTAGGCCCTCTAACTACCGACAACATTACAATGTCAATATTCCGTGTAATATAAAGACAATGTTTGGTGGTTTATGATACTAAGGTGTCAAGCATTTATTGCATACATATTAGCTTTTTATTTATTTATAGTAACACACATGTTCAATTACAATAACTTTTCGGTTAAGTTGTCTACCATGAGACTCGTGACCTCGTGACTGCTCTGACTGCTCATGGTGGCTATGAATCGTAAACAGTTTTTGTGTTTGTGGAAGTATTCGAATTAAATTTTATAATAATGGGGAAGATCAGGAGGTACCCCTGTTCTACAAATAATTGTGATCCTGTTCATTCACGCGCAGAACGAGCGTACAAATGTTATACTTTCCCAAAAAAAATTTAACAGGAGGTTAGATAACGTATTTTTGTTGCCACCCTGTAAACTAAAAGTTTTTGTTTCCAAAGTTACCGGTAAATGATGCCCCGTTTTTAGTGGCTCATTGGTTAACATGGCCATGTCCACTCTTGAATACTTTACTTCCTCTATAGGGCGGATTCTGGCCGAAGCTAGGCGTACTGTGAACTTTTTTTTTACCAGAAAACAAGATCGCAGAACCACCTAGCGGCGAAGAAGAGCATAATCCATGGATGATACTCCGGTCAGCCGCTAGGTGGTTCTGCGATCTTGTTTAGAAGCTGTGCAGTCGCGATCGCGATACCCAAGTTTTTACAACCTATGTGGACAACATCATGTGCTGTGTGTTTTAGTAAGTACTGATTATTGTGTTTCTGCACTGCAATTTTGCTCTTCACGAGGCAGAACATTGGTAAGTTCCTGTAGGAAAACATTAGCAATCAAATTATACTATTATGCTGTGTAGGAGAGTGATTACAGATTTCTCTATCGTAGTATTCTGGTCGACAGGGAACGAAGTTCTCCGATAACTTAACAATTTTTGAATATCAGTTAGTGTATTCTTTACCTTCAGTTTTTTATGCCATAGAACTTACATATATAAAAATGCACTTCGTTCCAACTTCCGCGTTGATATTGATAAGTCCGTAACCACGACCCAAGCAACAAAGCAAGGAAGATAAAGAAAAGCAACAACTTATATTATAGCTATCGCTAAAATTTTCTCCATAAAGCCTACAACATTGCAGTAATTCACATTAATCTAACGGCTTCGAAAATGCTGGTTTTGCACTATTTAAATGACATCAGAAAACTCTTGTTACGAATTTTTTTTTAAAGTTACTATTTGTTTCCAATTATTTGTATTACTTGAATTTTTTTTATGGCTGCTATTAGCATGCCAGTAAATGTGTTAAGTCTAAAGGTAATATTGTCAGGACATAAATGAATACATTGCATGCCACTGGTTTGGGCTACATTAAGATACGCCGACACGCAAGTATGACGTAATAAACATCACAGTGCTCAATTTTTTGATGGAGTTTCCGTCAAATTTGCTGTAATCATTACAGTTTAAGATGGCAAACAACATTTACCTGTTGGAAATTACTGCCCATTATTAAAATTATGTGTAAACACTAAGAAATATGCAACAAAATAATTCTTTCATTTCAACAGCAGTACGAGGTGTTTTAGCGGCATCATCGTTTATTACTCAATGTTATGGATTAAATGCTTAATTAAAGAACTTCTGCAATCGCCGCATATAACAGTTATTTGTTAATTCCTAGTGTATTAAAAGTAAAAAATAACGAATATAAACTGTTCGGCACATGTTAACGCATACGTTTTCAACCTGTGCGAAATAAGTTGTTCCTACCCATGATTCAGTGCGAAAATGGTCCTGGCCAAGCCGTCCATTGAGTCTGTGTTTATGGCAGCATACTAAAATAAAATAAAGTTACTCTAAAAGTGAAAGAAGTCGTAGATTTAGTAATTTTTGTACAATTAAAATTTTGTTTTTTCATGTTGTCTCGTTGCTGACCATGCGAATTTTTGCGAACCAATTCCACCTATAGAGTTTCACCTCTCTGTGAGAAGGGACCGGGTGGGCATTCTGGCGCAACAGGGAGCAAAACCAGCACAAGGTGCATTTTAATAACCCTCCCCTGCCTGTAGCAAGGCCTCTAATTGGCCAAGATGTTGTCTAGGGGGGCGTGTATCGGGCTGTGATTGGTTGTAGGGGTATTTTGGAGCGAATGGTACCTAAATGCCATGAGGCCTGTGGTTGGCTGAGAGCTTAAGCCCCGCCCTGTATGTGGGTATTGATTGTGTGTATGTTGGCGAGGGGTACAGATGAGGCAGTGTACAGAGGGGTTGGCAACCCTTTTGGTTCAAGTTGTGTCTAAGTGCCATGTGTGTATTGATTGTGTGTAGGCGAGGGGTGGAGGAGTCTACAAGATGCATAGCATCTTGAAGACATCTTGAAGAAATCTTCAAGAATGGACCTTTTTGGAGGAAATAATGTCTAAGCATCATGAGGGTATTGTTTGTTATGAGGGTTGTGGGGAGGGATGGAGGACTGGAGCTGTCTACAAGATGCATAGCATCTTTAAGACATCTTCAAGACATCTTCATGATGTTACAAGAAAAACTAAGGCTTATCACATACTTGTCCCATCTCCTTGAGGTGTCTACAACTCCTAATGTGTGTAAGACATATCTGAAGATGCATAACATCTTCTTGAAGACATCTTCAAGACATCTTGAAGAAATCTTCAAGAATGGACCTTTTGGAGGAAATAGTGTCTAAGCATCATGAGGGTATTGTTTGTTATGAGGGTTGTGGGGAGGGATGGAGGACTGGAGCTGTCTACAAGATGCATAGCATCTTCAAGACATCTTCATGATGTTACAAGAAAAAATAAGGCTTATAACATACTTGTCCCATCTCCTTGAGGTGTCTACAACTCCTAACGTGTGTAAGACATATCTGAAGATGCATAAAATCTTCTTGAAGACATCTTCAAGACATCTTGAAGAAATCTTCAAGAAACTTATCCCATCTCACCCATAGTCCTAAGATGCATAGAATCTCCTTGAGACATCTATCCCATCTCCTTAAGAAGACTGCAAGACATCTTCACGACATATAGCAGATCCTTGAGACATCTACAAGATGGCGCTAGAGAGAGAGAGAGAGTGTGTGTGTGTGTGTGTGTGCAACACATATGACCTCCCTGTGTATAACAGGCTTACCCCCTCAAACTCATACCTCTAACAACAACTCCAACAGCATCACCTTCTTCCAGCACAGTCACTACTCGAACGAAGAGGGGAGACAAGCTTTACTATTATAAAACCCTACCTCCCTTTCATTCTTACCCCTCAATGTCTCCCCCCTAGATTTCTGCAACACTGTATGTCGATGCTCAACAGACATTGCTACTCATTTGGCTGCTGACATCCTAGGTGAGTACATTAAAAATGGCAGGTCTTAGCTACGAAATAAGAACTCACACATTTAAATAATAACAATTTATTTGTCAAAATTACATATATAGCAGTAAAATCACATACACTTTATTTTTTTGTTTCATTTGTTATGTACACACTTCATGACATTGTCAGTACACGCACAGTTAGCAGTGCATAAATTTAACATACACTTGACTGTAAAACAACATTATCGCGCACACAGTTTGCTAGTCATTCAGAGGTTGGTAGACAACCAAAAACATGCATTATCTTTTGCTACATAGCTAGCTGTGTAAAACAGCATCATCGCGAGCACACATTTCATAACGCAGTCTGTACACACACAGTTCGTGTTGCTTAAAGTTAACATACACTTGGCCATACAAAACTTCATGTGAAGTATTGGCTGTAGTACACAGCTTATAAACAGTTATCTGTGGTTCACAGCTTGCTTCCTGTGTGAAACACACACACGCAGTTCTTGTTTCAAAGCTTGTACACAGCTTGCTGTATAAATCAGATGATCGTGTTGTATAATGTAGACATGATGTATAGACAGCTGACAGGTACACTGCCAGCGGGATACCCTCCCAGCTGATAGGATTGTCGGTGGGCACCCGGCCAACAAATAGGCCAGCGTGATAGCATCTAGCTGCCAGGCGAAGCAAGGCGATGGGACAGATGCTCAGCCGGAGTCGGTAGGCCACACAGCACAGCGGTCATGGTGTGCACGTTGAGGAACCTCCAGGCGAAGCAAGCAGGTGGATGTATTTCCCTCGCGATAGCCACATACTTTTTTTAGTCTTGTAAAGACACGCGATAATGACCCCATGACAAAGTCGTCATACTGTCTGTGTTGATGTAACGCTTATCGTCAGCTGCCGACAATGCTACTTTGGTTACATGTTCAGTAAAGACTATGTGTTCGCGCGACCAGCAACGATATTGAGTGCCCCAGACCCATGAATTTTGCATCAAGCATTCCAAATAATCACTAAAAAGAGAGTGTTCAGCACGTTACCCTTTACACCTTTAGCTTTACACGTACATTTCCCCTCCTGTAGGGTGTAAGAGTAAAGTTTAGGGCGCAAACCTACAAAGGCAGTGAAGATGTTGTCACCACACTCATCCTTCATAACGCCTGAAACACCCTAGTTTATGCAAGGAAAATCTTGACACTGATCTGGAATGTAGTTTGAAGTGTCAAAGCGTGTAGCAAAATGAGGAACAATGCGAGTGTATACATCGTGACAGTGTACCTCGTAAATTAAACTGTCGGTGTAACAATACAGCAGGTGTAAGGAGGGCGAAGAAAACAATTGACACATAAAGTTATAGTGAAAATCATTAAGATACAATTATGAAAGGTCGAGAATTACAACACCGGTGTACAATGGTTTGTTGAAGGTAATGTCGAGCTTCTCCATCTCGATCAATACAAGTTCATCGGCGAGGATTTGACGCCCTTTGAACGTCGGACGCCCAATCAGTTCTGCCGCACCATATATCGTGTCGTACCACGAAACGACGCGAATATCACGTACCCAGCGAACATTTTGAAGGCACATGCCATAAATGGAATTACACATTAATTTAAAAAATGTGTTCGCAGCCTGAGCATGTTTGTCAATGTTAAACCTAATGTAAGGCGCCATCAATGCAGTCTGGTCAAAATCATGCAATATGTGGTGAACAGACTGTAGAACAGCACCATACGCCAGGTAGTGCTTCAGTGTTTGCCCGTGTATAATATAATTCTTCTGCAGTTCTAAAGTAAGTAAAAGTTTCTCCGGTCTGCAGTTTGGCGGTATGCCATTGATTGGTGCAAGTGGCAGATCAGACAGCACATCCTGACATACCTCTGGGAACATCAAATCAACCTCCGCGAAAAAGTATGAGTCCCCTTGTGTATCGATGTTAGCGAAATCCCAATGAGAAAATTCATTTTCCAGAACCCACTGAAAATTAGCAAAAGGAAGTTTCGACATCATTGTATGACTGTGCATACCGTTTATGTCAAAGTAGCAGATGTAGGATGACAGGAGGGAAGTGTCGTAGTCCTCGTCCATGTAAATATTGTTGGCAGTTGCGTACCTTTCACTCACTTGAGTAATACCCCTCGAACCCCACGTTCAACAAAAATATATTTATCATGGTCGGTCAACAGCTCCAAGCGCACTTAAGTCTTTTATAAGAAACCGTCCCAGGCTAGAGCAGGAGCAGTGACATAAAATGCAGGGTCCACACCGTATGCCTCTAAGCAAACCATCCTGAAATTCTCAAATACGTCTGCTAACAAACATGTATCTACATGTAAATACTTCAAGGCATACTCCATCAAGCTACCACAGTTGAACGCATTCCAGGCAGCCTGAGCGTGCATGTAATCACTCTCGCTCATGCCCTCGCCTACATTACATGGTAGAATGTGTCTCTAGGAGGCAGGGAAATCTCACGTAGATTTTCCATAAACTGCACGTGGTCGTATGGAAACACTCCCTTTCTTCGCGCCAAATCAAACTGAGCATCGTCTGGAAACTGCGCACGGGTGAGTTTTAACTGGTACGACACTAGATTACCAGCTAATGTTTCCAGCGACGCAGTCATGAAATTAAAAGAATCTATAAACCTAAGTCGTACTGTGCGTATGCCTCCTTGTACTGTGTTCCCATAGGGAACATGTTTTGTGATACACTTGTAACTCTACGTAGTATTCCCAATGACTATGATTTTGCCTGGGTTTTCCACAACTATGCTGCCGTCTGCCTAAGTTACACGGCGAGAGGCCAGCGGACGCATGAGAAAATGACCATCATAATTTTGCATGTTCTGAAATACAGCTACAAGCTGATTCTTCGCAAGACGGAACTGTAAATTGCACTTGTTGAGCGCATATCCTCTAATTTCACCAGTCAGCTGGTCATTGTCAAGTACAATTTTTTCTGAAGCATTATGCAAGTCCTTCTCGCAAATGTGACATTTAGTCTGACTCGCGAGCCAGACCCTATCGGTCGCAGTCAGCACCTTCTTACCTACATCTACCTTGTAAATGTCACATACATATTTTGTCAGCTCGATAAGTTTAGCCACAAGACGCTCCATACAATCCTCACCCACAAACGTATGGTACTCTGTTTTGCTAGCATCATAACTACACACTAACAAAACAGACTCAGCATATGGTACGTGTTTACTCATAACCGTCACGCTAGAACCACCATCTTGTGGCATACATGTAGCCATGGGCAGCAAACCAGTTTCAGTGTCGCAATATGCTACAAAGCCCATTCTCTGCTGCTTAGAAAAGTTTGTGAATTCAAGCCACTTATCATCCTGGCTAGAGAATGTAGTGCGTACAGCAGAAAGTTGTTTACACTGTTCAGTGTGTGTAGCGAGTCTGTCTTCGCTCGAAAAATACTGAAGACAGTACTGGCAAATCCAAATTTTTCCATGATGTTTCATCAACTGACTACCTACAAGACGAGATAGATTTTTAAAAGTTACAAAGTGTAAATGGGCCGTACATTCACTTACCACAAAGTGACAAAACATTTACGTGGCGCTCTCTTCGCACAGGACATATGTGAAGAGGAACTACACGAGTGTCCATCGCATTAGTGCACGTTTCGTCAATAATATTTGTGTCTTTGTCAACACAAGCGTACACATTAACACAAATATTATTAATCTCCTCGAAATGTGACACCTGATGTAGCGTCGTAGGTAATGCCATACCAGTCGTCTTAAATACTGTCCTAGGTTCAGGGTAAGAGTTGCGTCTATCACTATGATGTGGTGCGGGATACAAACCCGCAACCACGCTGTACAAAAAGCAGTCGTTGGTAGGACAGTCTACATTGACACAAGTTTTCTTATTGTCAATAAACGCAGGGCATTTAGTGTGCACAGCGCCTAATGTGAGCAGCTTATACTGGGATATATGCACATCCAGTTGTAGAAGTAACTTAAGGGCCCAGCACCGCGGCCAGCAAACTCCATAATGTTATTTGTAAATGTGGGAATGAACTCTTCATCAAATGTTTCACCTGCATCTGAGGACTCGAGAAGCGTGCGTGATTTGGAAGAAAAATGAAAAGTCCCAGTGACAGTTTCCTCAGCCAACCCGCCTTTAATAAATTTGCCACTCAGAGACACGTAGACTTCAATGGGACGTTGTTGCCGCGAGAGTAAAGTCAGAAAGGGCTCTCTACACCTGATAAGAAACGTGTTCAAATCCACGTAAGTTTCAGCCCGATCATTACTGATATGTGTGTCCATGAGCCTATTACCAAACGCCGTATCTTGAGCGTGTAAGTGAGTGCCGATGGAGATAAGCGCTCATCAACAGCAGCTGGCGAGGTCGACGCATCACGAGACGTGCTGGCCTCGCCAAAATTCTGTACACAGACACGTTTTGCAGAGGAAGCCATATCGATGTTTTTGCCAGATTAAAAAAAAATTGGAATAACGCAAGGAAAATAGTACCGTTTTCACCACAGACCTGGACAAATATATGAAGAACACTAAGTAATAACATTCAAGATGTGTTTACCGGTTTTTTCGGTGGCTCAGTTGGTAGAGCATTAGAGTAAACTCTAAAGGTCCAGGGTTCGATTCCCCATCGAAACTACTTTTTTTAAATTCCCCAATGTTAGTTCAAACTATGGCCTTGTAGAACGTCACTAACATTATAGCATAGGTGTAAGTACATATTACCTACATACATACATATATATACGGTACAGACATACATACATAAAAATCTCCATCTCATACATCCACATGCAATACATATGCTATAGATATACGTACTTATGGTCACTCTCTCATACTTTTAAACAGACATATGCTACATGCAACCATACATATTGTTAATGCACTTACTGTTGAGAGTATGTGAGGATGGCAGGTGTTGCAGCTAGCATCGTCAAAGGCACAGTGATACAGATCACACAAGTTACACACTATTTAAAAGCAATGCAGATGTGCTCTGTGCGCTGGAAACATGAGGGTGAGTGAGTGACTCACTTCCAGCTGTTTAGAAACCAGATAGTGAATCAGTTATAATTAACGAGGGTTGCGTGTCTTGAATAACTGTGTCACAAGAATCAACTAGGGGTTAATGTAATAAATATGTCAATGCGCCACACACCACAAGCCATTAAAGCAGCACTTGTCGCTTTAATGGGTAACGACATCCCCCCTTCTGCGAGCAGCTGCAGTGAGAGAGAAGGGTTTCCCACGACTAGCAAACAATCAATAAAGTTAACTTTTTTTTCTGGATGATGCAAACTACACCTTAAGCGAGCAGTCAGTTGCAAGGACCTCTTTGAAATAAAACACATATAATTTCTTTAACCATTTATTGCGGTACATACAAAGTATTTTACGCAAACACTTATTTACAATTTTCTCAATAGCGAGTTCTTTTTCAGATTGATGCATTCTCTTAACCCGCGGCTTTCTGTCGGCTCGTGGTGACGTTGGAGATATACAAGGCAGCGTCATGTACGGTGAGTCGATGTACGTGGGCGTTACACACTCAGGGCTTGCTCAGGATTCAAAGTCTTAAAATGATCGTAGACTTCGTCCACGGTGCAGGGAAGTGGCGTCGTTTCCAACATGTAGTACACAGGACACTTGTTAATGTCCGTACAATCTATAATATCGTGAGCTTGTTCGTCCCCTAAAGGAAACACAGTAATTTTAATGTGAAATATTCTGTCACAAGACTCAGTAAAATTATATGATATGCCAGAAGACCAGTAAGTGTATTCGATGCTGTTTCCCCCTTTTTTAACACTGATGTACGGGTTGCCTGGATGAAAGTTCATGATTCAATTCCCCGCAGAAATGTAGATGTAGGTTGGCGGTGAGCGATGAGGCTATTAGCCGCCAGGACACAAAGTTACCGGTCACTAGCTTGCTTGAAGTGTACAGCTCAAAGTCTCGTCACCAACTAACGTTTATGTTTTACAACAACGCACGAAACAAGGTAAGCAAAATTCACGTCGTATGTGTGTAGCGAGACGTAATGTATTACGTACGCGAATGCAAGAGAAGCAAAGACATTTGCATTCAATTCCATAACCCTTCATTTTTTTTCGCGTTTGCTATTTCACAACTCCATTCACAACACAACATGTCAAATGTTTTATCTGCTTGATATGTCTATGTATTTCACCATCACAAACTTCGTACCAGTTGACTATCGCACCATTTTCAGGTCGTATTAGTTTATAATCTATGTGGTGTTCAGAGTGATGTTCACGCAACACTTCGTTAAAACTGAGTCGTAGTAGGTTGTCGAACGTATACGGTAATTTTACATCTGGACGTAAATGGTAGACTGGGCAGTCGGCAAGCTGGCACACAACACCTTCGCCATAGCGTATACCTAAATACATATCAAAGTAATACGTCCAATGTTCGCTGTCAGTACACTCGTAAGTTTGAGATGGGTCAAACAACACCGGCATAGTGACTGACTTGAAGTAAGTTACATCAACATACTAAATATAATTATGTGTGTACCTCACACGTAAGTTCTCTGGGTTTTGCTGCGCGTTTGAGAACGTACAATTATCTCCATATATTTTACGTAATGTTTCAAATGACGGACAACTGTAACCATGCTGTAAGTCAATCACGTTATTCGTACACAACTTGCGTAGAATTCTCCCCACAACCCTCATAACAAACAATACCCACAAGGTGCTTACACACTATTTCCTCCAAAAGGGTCCATTATTGAAGATTTCTTTAAGATTTCTTCAAGATGCTATGTATCTTGTAAACTCCTCCACCCCTCGCCTACACACAATCAAGACCCACATGGCACTTAGACACAACTTGTACCAAAAGGGTCGCTAACCCCTCTGTACACTGCCTCCTCTGCAACCCTCGCCTACATACACACAATCAATACCCACATACAGGGCGGGGCTTAAGCTCTCAGCCAATCACAGGTTTCGTGGCACTTAGGTACTATTCGTACCAAAAGACCCCTACAACCAATCACAGCCCACGACACGCCCCCTTGACAACATCTTGGCCAATCAGAGGCCTTGCTGCTGGCAGAGAAGGTGGTTACAAGGTTATTCAAATGCACCTTGTGCCATTTTTACTCCCTGTTGGGCCAGATGCCCACCTGGTCCCTACTCTTGTGTCTGACCTGATGCATAGAGTGTGAAAAAAATCACGAAAATACTTCTAATCGACAAATATTTGAAGCTATGTAGTTTATTTCATATTTTCTTATACTTCACTTTACTAACTGAAGCATCCTTATTAAATCCTCTAATATTTGTTAATATCTTCCTCGGAAAGTACCTACTTAGATATTCTCTTCCTATGCTGAACAGTGCACTTTTTGCCAACTCATTCGAGTTGAGTTGAGAGATTTTGGTCAGCCCTTAACAGCGAGTTCTCAGTGCTGGTGAGGGTTGACATGAGGTGAGTATGAAGCAGCGCCGGAATGAAATGGTGAGGGAAACGGGAGATCCCCGAGAAAACTCGCCGACAGTCATCGTCTGGCACGATTCTCACATGTGAAAATCCGGGGTTTTGCCCCGCTTGGAATCGAACCCAGATCGCCTTGGTGGGAGGCGAATTGTCTGACCACTCCACCGCGACCCCGTTCATTTATTCAACTTTGCAATTGTGTATCATACTCAGAAACCAAATACTCACACACACACACATATATATATATATATATATATATATATATATATATATATATATATATATATATAGTGACATTAAAATTATTTTTTTCTTGCTTGATTAAACAGGCGAATGAGGCAAGACAAGAATCAAGAGAAAAATAATGAAAACCATTAATTTATTATTTTTGCCAACCCTTTCGAAGTCTACACCACAGACCAGATTCATCTGTGCCTGCTTCTTTGGTGACAATATCTTGACTGTCAACATCAACAGCATCGCCAGCATCATATATGTGGTAGATTCATTGATGTCGCTGTAGGAGGTGAAATATACAGAGGGAAACCCCAGTACCAGTGGCCTGGTTTCTCCGAATGTTTCACAATTGCGATCACTACAATTGTCGCCGGAGTCAGAGTCCTCAACAGGAGTGACAAGTTGTTTCACAGCTGCTTCTAGTTTTTCAACAGTAGAACTTATCATGGTGTGATCTTTATTTTCTGAACAAGAGTCTTCTTTTGTCTACAAGTCTGTACAAAACAAAGTTCTTAAAACAGAGAGAGTTCCGAATGACATTGGGGTATTTATTGGGAAAAAGATAAGCGACTTTCAAAAAAGTGAACTCGGCAAGCACCGCAAAATTACCACTTGCCTCATTCTGCGCATAACAAAAATGGGAAAGAAGTGAGAAGTTATATGGGGCATAATCATTTTAGCAAATATGACTGGCTTGTTTTCTGTCCATTTAAACAGGGGCTGTATTGCAAGTACTGCCCATGGTTTACGGTACGTAATATCGCAGGAGGGGGTGGGGGCAAAAAACAGTACAACTGCAGAAACTTGTTACGAAACCACTTACAAAGTTTTCCAAGTTACTCGGAAAGAGGTGTGATTTAGAAGAACATGCGAAAACAAAATTCCACAAGGAAGCTGTGTTTCGTGACGTTGCAGCGTCTACTCACTCAAACTGTATCTTAAAATTATAGGCATGATAAAATCACTGAATTTGCACTAAGAAAGTTTATTGCTATTACTGCTGCTGCGATATACAAACATGTCTGTCTCTGTCCATGGTTTACTCTCGACTACCTGCTAGCCTCTCTGCTTGCTCGAGGGTACCTTCCTGGCAGGCGACAGGGTACACACACGCCACATAAACTGAAGCCCCAACGTGCCGCCCCCCAAAAAGCGGCTGTGACCACTTTTTATATTACTGGGCACATTAGGAAAAAAAACAATTCAATAACAACTAAACTGAAGAGTAAGGTGTACAAGAAGTAATAAGTTGATAAGTACATGAGTAACAATTGCAAAACTATATATACCTAACCAATGGATTTCACCACACACACATTCTCATTGAACTCCACACTAACTGTCAGTATCATAAGCACTATCAATGATGGGAAGTAGACAAAGTTTTGTGATGGGTATCTTGTAGATTCCAGTAGGGGTTCGGACAGTGGCTACTCGTACTAAACCATCAACTCCTGGGTGGACCTCTTCAATGACTCCCATCTGCAAGCATAATGGTGGTACACTATCTTCTTTGAGGACCACCAGTCTGCCAACCTGTATGTTTGTAGATAGTGATGTCCACATGCTACTCTGTTGTAGCTGGTTCAAATAGTCAACTGACCATTTGCACCAAAGTTGTTGAAGATTTTGTTGAAGTTGTTTCCACCTGGATAGCAAGCTAAGCTTTTCGTCTCGTCTATCTGGTTCGGGAAGGTTGGTAATAGGACTGCCAATGAGTAAATGGCCTGGTGTGAGTACTGATGGGTCATATCGATCACCGGAAATAGCAACAAGGGGTCAAGCTTCGATTTGTGTCACAAGTGTGCTGAGCTCTTCATAAGTCAAACACGAAGTTCCCATGACTCTCCTTAATTGGAATTTAAATTACTTTATTCCAGCTTCCCATATACCATCGAAATGAGGTGCTCGGGGTGGAATAAAGTGCCATTTGATGCCTTCCTGAGTGGTGTAGCCAAGAAGTTGAGACTCGTGATTTTCACTCTTGAAAAGTATGTGCAACTCTTGCAGTTCTTTCTAAGCTCCAACAAAATTGCTTCCATTGTCGCTGTAGATGTTTTCACACCGACCACGACGTGACACTAATCTTTTCAAGGCTGCCAAGAATGATTGTGTGGACATGTCACCAACAATCTCTAGGTGAATTGTTCTTGTGGTTAGGCAAATGAAAATCGCAATGTAACTCTTAATACGAGTTTTGCTCCTACGAGTTCCTGATTTTATGTAGATGGGACCAGCATAGTCCACACCACAGTTGATGAATGGCCGCGCTTTGTTAACTCGACAGTGTGGTAGCTGACCCATGAGTTGCTGAGAAATTTCTGCCTTCAACTTCTGACAAGGAATACAGTAATGTAGAATGTTACGAACAGAAGCTCTTCCATTAATAATCCAAAAGTTTTGTCTCAGTGATGAAAGTAGTAGTGAAGAACTGACATGAAGCAATCGCTGATGTTCACATTCTATAATTAACCTTGTAAGGTGGTGTTTTGGTGGCAAGATTTTCTGATGTCTCTGCTCAAAATAGATTTTTGAGTGCTGAAGCCGGCCCCCAACCCGCAGTAGTTGGTTCTTGCACAGAAATGAGTTGAGGCACTTAAGTTTGCTCTTGCTGGAGATTCCATTACCATTGCTCAGGCCGTGAATTTTGCTTGAATATTCTTGCAACTGAGCGATTCTGATGCAGCAGTCTAATGATTTTGTTAGTTCTTCTAATTTAAGTGGCCCACTCTTGCGATCCATGAGTGGAAACCTGCAATTGTGTGCAAACCTGAGACAATATGCTACCACCCATTGCAGTCTGGTAAGTTTCGAGAAGTTTTTCATATCATCAGTATTAGTTATGATGAGGCTTATTGTATGTTTGCAGTCTTCAGGCATGTCATGCATAGTTGGCAGTGTGCTGCTTGGCCATGATGTGGCAGAATTCAAAAGCCAGGGTGGTCCATGCCACCATAAAGGATTTTGAACAAGCTCTTGTGGGTTGGTTCCTCGTGAAATTATATCTGCAGGGTTTTCTCTTGAAGAAATGTGTCTCCATGTAGCATATTTTGTGAAGTTTTGAATTTCTGATACTCTGTTAGCTACAAATGTTTTCCATTTTGCCGAGGGAGAGGCTAGCCAGGCTAACACTATGGTGGAATCAGTCCACAGAAATCACTGAATGATACTAAGGTTAATTTTACATATGACCTTCCTGAACAATCTTGCTAGAAGAAGTGCTCCACAGAGTTCCAATCGGGGCAAGGAGATCCTTTTAAAGGGAGTAACTCTTGATTTCGAACACAGAAGAGTGACTGCACTTTCTCCCCTTTCATTTGTCGATCGTAAATAAAGGCAACCTCCATATGCCTTTTCAGAAGCATATGAGAAGCCATGGATTTGCATTTTGCCTGGCTTTCCTGAAACCAAAACGTACCTATCTATTCTTATGTTGTCTACAGTTGGAAGTTTTTCATGCAGAGTTTGCCACGATTCTTCTATTTCTAAGGGGATAGACTCATCCCATCCCAACTTGTCTTGCCACAATTTCTGGAGAATAATCTTGCAAAGGATAACTACTGGGCTGATCAGACCTAGGGGGTCAAACACTGAGGCAATTGTGGCCAAGATCATACGCTGAGTAACCTTGGGTGGCGATTTCACAGAAATTGATCTGTAGTAGGTTGCAATATTAGCCCAAGTGTTTTGACGTTGTCCTTATTGTCTAGCTCTAATGAAACACCTGTCTCCTTGAAATCGTCTGGAATATTTTGAAACAAGGCTGGATGATTTGTACACCATTTTTGGAGGGAATCCACCACTGTCCAAAAGTTGTAACAATTCCTGTTGAATTAAAAAGAGCCTCTTCCACAGTTTCTGCACCAGACATGCAGTCATCTATGTAAAAATCCCGCATCACGACATCTGAAGCTCTAGGGTAGGCTTCCCTTTCTTCGATGGCCAGCTGCTGCAAACATCTCGTGGCTAAGAAAGGTGCACTACTAGTACCATATGTCACAGTAGTGAGTTTATATTCCTTTATTTGGTTCAAGGGTTCTTTTCTCCACAATATCCTCTGAATATTACAATCTCTGGAGTCAAGATTGACTTGCCTATACATCTTGGAAATGTCAGCTGTGAAGCACACCTTATGTGTGCGAAATCGCACTACAATGGAGAAAAGATCCATTTGTATTGTTGGCCCAACCATTAGTAAGTCATTTAATGATGTCCCATTGTTTGATTTGGCAGATGCGTCAAAGACCACTCTCATCTTAGTGGTTGTACTTGAATCCTTGAATACAGGATGATGAGGCATGTACTAAGTGTTTTCTTGAGCAGTGACTGCATCTACTAACTGCATGTGTCCCAGTCCTTCATATTCATCCATGAACTTTGAGTACATTATTTTGAGGTCTGGTTGTCTACTTAGTCTTCTTTCTAGCTGATGAAACATTGTGACTGCCATTTGGTGAGAATCTCCAAGCTGATTGAGTTCTTGTCGAAATGGCAACCGAACAATAAATAATCCTGATACATCTCTTGAAAATGTTTCTCTGAAATGCTTCTCACATTTGACTTCTTCTTATGTGTGCAGAATTTCAGGTAATTCTTTGATTTCCCAAAATCTCTTGAGCTGATCCATGCAGTCATCTGTTCTCACAAAGAAGGCATTTCTATGTTGTTGCATGTTTACATGAATATCAGGTTCGTGGAATCTTCCTGATATTATCCATCCGAATTCTGTATTCTGTAAAATCTGGTGATCCCCTGATCTAGTCATTTTTCCTGGATGAAGAATATCAAGAAATGTCTCCACTCCTAGAAGTAGATCAATTCTTCCTGGTTTGTTAAAGGTTGTGTCTGCCAACTGTATACCAGTTGGAATGTTCCAATGGTGGTAGTCTATGTATCTCCCAGGTAGGTCACTAGAAATCGTGGACGAAACCAGGCATTCAACTGCAACAGTGTAATTTGTTACCAAGGTGTCTACCATGGTCATTACACTGTGTTTTGTTTCTGTGGTTACCTCACTTATACCCTGTATCGGAATTGTGTTTCGTCGTTTTTTTTTTAATACTAGACGTTGCACACATTCTTCTGTGATGAAATGAGATTGAGAACCTGAGTCTAGAAGAGCCCTGTATGTCTGAAGTTGACCACTGCTATCTCTTATCTTCATTAAAGCAGTAGAAAGCAAGATTTGCATATTGGGTTTTATTTTCAGTGAACAATAACTGGACGAGGATTGCTGTTCTGAGTTGCCAGCAGACTTCTTCCTTGACAATGTAAGATTTTGATTAGGTTGCAGCAATTGGCTGTTGTCATTATCACTACAGTAATGTGAATTTTCCCCTTTTGCATTCTGGTGAAGCAAGGTGTGATGTTTTCCCGAACAAATGCGACAGGTTTCCGAATTACATCGCCTAACAAAGTGACTAGCTGCATACAATTAAAGCAGAGATTATTGTGTTTCCCAGATTCAATTTGTTTCTGAATGCTGGCATTTACAAAGTCTCCACATTTGTGTAAAGCATGTTGCTCTTTACACAGCTTGCATTAGTTATTGCTGACCATATAGGATTGCCTATATTGTTTAACATGTCTGGTCTTTGATAATTCTGATCTGCTAGTTTGGGTACGTTGCATAACTTCTATAGCCTTGCATCTCATTTCCAGAAATTTTAAGAGTTCATCAAGAGTTGGTAGGTTGTTAGATGATGAATAATGTAGTTCCCACTCCTTGCTAGTAGTCCCATCAAGCCACTCTAAAATTAGCTGAGATAATAACAACTCATGCAGAGGTACATTTAGATCAATGGCCTTGACGGCATTTAAATAGCTCACTACTTGAGAAATCAGCAGTTGAAGCTCATTGGTTGATTGCTTATTTACATATGGCAGCATAAGCAACTGCTGCAGGTGTGCAGTAATAATTAAATGTGGGTTGTTGCACCTTTGATAGATCAGCTGCCAAGCAACCGGAAAGTTATCACTTATTACTGGCAAGTTTTCAATCAACTTGTGTGCATCCAAAGTAACTGAACTCAACAAATAATGCAATTTCTGAATGTTGTCAAGACTACTATTGTCAACTATCAAACTACGGAAGGTGTCATAAAAGTGTCTAAACTGGGTTATTTCGCCTCCAAAACTGGGAAGTGAAATAGTTGGCAGCATTAGTTCCCTTTTATTTAGGAATGAAGAACATTCTGCACTTACATTATTTGAGCGTGTACTGCCAACACTGTCTGACTCACTGATCAACTGCATCATTCTCGTCTTGACATCATAATAAAGAGTTTCGAAAGATTCTCTGTATACAGCATGCACCTCAATACCTTCACTGAATTATAATTCTTCTTGGGCAGTTTCGTATTTAGACCAAATACCAGGCAATTCTTCTAGTCGTACCTTAACTGCATGCGCCCTTGTCAAACTTCGTTAAAAATATGGACATGCGAGAAAGGCTACCTTTAGCAGAAGCTCTGGTGTAAATGAGCTTCTTTTTATTGTTTTCCTCCATGATGTTAGCAGATAGGTAATGTAAAAGGAAACAACAAGAGAAGAAAAGGAATACAAAGGAAAGAGAAGACTTAATCAGATAGGTATGGAGTGTACTTAGCTCACTTCAGCACAGACGACTGCCGCGTCGCTTTAATGGTTGACAGGACTCCATCCTCCTTGTAGGTGGCTACGCCGTGGACGGTAGGATTAGCGTAGGCTGCAGCTTGAATGAGGGAGGTGGGGACGCACTTATGGCCGAATGTCCCGTTTCCTCTCCGCTCGCCCGTCTACCTGGCTCGAAGTGCTCATATTCCGCGGCACGATGCGCATAATACACGAGCCGCGCTGTTGTTACTTTCGCAAATAAGCTTTACCGCATGCAAATTCGACACAGGAGGACCAAATGTTTCGTGACGTTGCAGCGTCTACTCACTCAAACTGTATCTTAAAATTATAGGCAGGATAAAATCACTGAATTTGCACTAAGAAACTTTATTGCTATTACTGCTGCTGCGATATACAAACACATCTGTCTCTGTCCATGGTTTACTCTCGACTACCTGCTAGTCTCCCTGCTTGCTCGGGGTACCTTCCTGGCAGGCGACAGGGTAAACACACACCACATAAACTGAAGTCCCAACAAGCTGTACGAGCAGGCAAAAATTTTGTCAGAAGTTACCATTCTGCTGAAAAAAAAAAAAAAGGTAAACGAAGTTAACCATCAACATCTGCAAGAAATTCAGGAAAACAGGTTGAGGTTAAAGCCTATTGTGGAGTCTACAATATTTCTTGGACGACAGAATATTCCATTTCGTGGACATCGGGATGATGGCGAGCTCATGTCATCAGAATCAGATATGTATGAAAGTGTTTCCAATGAAGGAAATTTCAGGGAGATTTTATGTTTTCGAGTAGCTGCTGGAGATAAAATTTTGGAAAACATTTAAAACACACTTCCTCCACAGCTACATACATTAGCAAAAGACGCAGAATCAGCTCATAGATATCTGTTGTAAAGAAATTTCAAGCCAAATTCTGTTAAATGCATCTCGGGCAGGAATTTATTCCATTATATTTGATGAAACTACAGACTTATCACACAGATCGCAGTTAAGTCTAGTTCTACGCTACATGCACGAGGAAGATATAAAAGAAGACTTTATTGGATTCATTGATACTTTCCACCATCTTCGAACAGCTCAGGATAAAGACAGCGAATATGTAAGCAGTAAAGGCAAAACAGTAGGTAGGATGACTGTTAATCCTCAGAGTTCACACACTAGTGCCAATGAAGAGCTTTCTCTCACAGGAAAACATTAGGGAAATATTGTTTTAGAACAATTAAAACATATGGGACTTCCTATACAGCAATGTGTGGGCACTGGCACAGATGGATGTTCGGTCATGACCTCAGAAAAGCGAGAAGCAGTTACCGAAATTAAACAAGAGGCTAAAAACCCATTGATGACCCCATGCTATAGCCATGCTCTCAACAATTCAATTTCAAAATGTGGTAGGTCCCACCCATAAGAAATTCAGTTGCAACTATGATGGAAACAATTCCATATTTTTCTTCTTCAACAAAGAGGAACACTGTCCTACTCGAAAAACTAGGTTGTCAGCTGCGTGATCTTTGTGAGACAAGATGGGTAGAACACCATGATGACGTAATTCAGTTTTCCATTGATCTGCCAAAAATATTATCTGCTTTGGATGCAATATGTGCATGGCGTGATCTGGTTACTGCTGCAAAAGCGTATGTTTTATCGACAGCACTTTGTGACAGCCAGTTCTTAGTATCAGTGTCTTCCCTAAGTGACCTATTATCCATCACGCTTCCACTTATTAGGTTGCTACAGAAGCCATCGTTCGATCTGGTTGGTGTTGAGACAGTAGTCAATGATATAGATGTTCACGTTAATATCCTATGCCGCTGTAGTCGCCAAACCAATCGCGCTAATTATTCGACAAGTAGTGATTGTAAAGAGGAATACTCCAGACTTGCTATATATGTGCCCTTGCTGGACTATATTTTAGCTGATCTTCGAGAGAGGTTTCCATCTGAAACTCTTGATGTTTTTAATCTTCATAACATCCAGAACGATTATAAGGCACAAGAACGCAAACGAGGAACATGAGCTTGATGACAGGAACATTAATGCATTAACCCATCGTTTTCTACCCCTTGTGGAAGTAGATGAAAGAATTGCACCTTTCCTTCTAAAAGGAGAATTTTCCCTGTGGAAAAACAAGTGGAGTTCGGTTCCCGAAGAAAAAGTAGGTACCACAGAATGTTATTGAGGCAAATAACAGCTGCGACAAGGATGTGTTTCCTATAATTCATCGGTTACTTCACATACTTGCAACTCTTCCAATCAGCAATGCCAGTTCAGAGAGGAGTTTCTCTGTCCTTCGAAGATTAAAAACTTGGCTGCGATCACGAATGTTGGAAGACAGGCTGACAGGACTTGCACTTCTACATGTACACCGAGACATACCAGTAGACGTAGATAAGGTTATTGACAGATTTGCAAAGTCAAGGAACCGAAGGATTCCTTTTTTGTTGTAATATATTGTTTATCCATAGCATAACAACATGATGGTTTTGTAGTTAAGAGTCCATTAAATGTTAAGTGATGTGATAGCATAAGTAGGTGATATCTAAAGCATGGAATTAGTTATTCTTGGTTCAACTATTCATTGCAACATATATTAAATGCTTATATTTAAAATGTAACTTTTACCCAAGCAGCAAGGATATATTTTTAAAATATTTACTGAAATATTTGTTAACTTACATATTACTTTGCAGAAATATTGCAGCAATGTTATAGGTAACCCGTTGCAAACGAAGCATTGTTGCAATATTTTATAATGTTTTTAAAATACTATCTAAATGTAAAGAAAACATATTAAAAATATTTTGTCATTTAAGTTTTTTTTTTTTCAGAAATCATTTTGAAGTTTTTATTTATTTAATGTATAAATAATGTTATACATACAACATGTTATAAATGTTTTTTTTTCTTTTAAGTTTTTCAGGCAACATTTTCAAGATATCATTAAAAGATTTTGTTAGTGAATATTGCAATTGCAATTAAGTAATGTTTAAAAAATGTTTTAAAATGTATTCGTGCTGCTTGGGTAGCAACAAACGACTTTAAATTCTATTCAAACTGGCCTAGTTTCATGT
>PNEQ01037579.1:0-30393 GCA_003012365.1 Medauroidea extradentata
CATCATGTTTCGGATGAGCTTCTAGTCACGTCGGCCGCCCTCGAAGGGTTAAGACGCAGTTGGGACAGGTATCTATGACGTAGTTTCGGCGGTTTTCCCACTATGAGCCACCCGGGCTTTGAGTCATCGGCCAGCCCTCAAGGTGTTACGAAACAGCCGCCGACCACTGGCCTCCAGGAACATGGCACGCAACAATATATATAAAATATACAGCAAGTGAATACATAACACATTTTTTAATTAAATCACTAAATTATTGTAAACTTAAAAAAAAATGTGTTTGCGGCAATCATTTGCAGGTTTCACAAACATTAGTGACTCGGTATATTATTCTAAACCATTGTAACCGACTTCACAAAAAGGAGAAGGTTATCAATTAGTTTGTATTGATTTATGTTTGTTACCTCAGAAATCCGTCATTTATAAACCGATTTAGAATTTTTTTCGTTGGAAAGGGAATTTTTCCAAGGGGATCTCAGTTTAACTTCATTGGCATTGACCTTGGATTTCAAAGTTACACCAGGGCACTTCTCAAAATCGAATAGGAAATATATAGTGATTGAGATATTGGTAGGTCTATGACAATCCAAGAATAGGTAGGTATCTATGCTCAGGGACGTTCCGGGCTGCGAAGATACAACGGAACTTCTTAACGACAAGCATCACGAATGTGGAAGGTAAACACTGGAACTCCGTAAAAAAATCAAGAAATAAAAAATTTTTAATAAAAAAATATACCGACGTCTAAAAAACATACTCTAAAAAATGCACTGAAAAGTATAAAATAATTACGCTGATTTTAGACTACTTAGAATACAATCAATTTATTAGGACAGTAATATACAATTATTTTTATTTTTGGAATAGGTGCCAGCTAAACTCTTAAAAAATGTTTCGACATTTCCTAAGATTGACGAAATATTTTTAAAGTTATGTTAATTTGATAATGTAGCAATACCTAATTAAACCCATTTACAAATGAACACAACGGTCTAAAGCAACACCATAGTTACAAATAAACCTATTTATATAAAAAACAGGAATTTAAAGCTACACCTCAAAAATCTATTGACAAGTGAACACAGATGTGTAAAACAAATGCAAATATCTTAAGGTGATTCTAAGCTTCAAGAAACCACAATAGAATACAATTAGAGAATACTTATAGCACACAAGTGCATAAAGAATTTAAATATCGGACAAAACTGTCAATTTCGTCTACCCGCATTCGGATCGCTCACTCAGGTGCTCCCCTCCCAGCCCCGCCATATACACCCGCCGCACTGCGCCCCGTGCTGTTCAACGCCGCGTGGCTGCTGTCATTGTGTCTATTAAGAAATGCTTAGTTGCAGTCAACGTTAAATTTAATTAAATTACGCTACTTCGTTACACGTTTGTTAACCTTGGCTGGCACCGACTCCAAAAATAACAACAATTGTATACTACTGTCCTAATAAACTGATTTGTATTCTAAGTAGTCTAAAAATAACGTAATTATTATTATTTTTTTTTACTTTTCGGTGCATTTTTGATTCACAGTAAGCCATATAACCGACCAAAAATATTGTTGAAACACCTCAAGTGCCGGCTGGTGTACTCGCTGACGACGTCACAGCGGCAGCCATGTTGTGACGAACTGTTTTCGCGGGCATTCCTAATGTAAGCTTTTATAATGGATGTAACTACCTCAAATCACTTCCATATTTTAAAATGTCATCTCTCACGGCCTTGTTTCTCCATACAGATTAAGCACATGTCCTCAGTGAAATTTGTGAGAAAGCCTCTCTATAAGCCTTGGGCCCATTGGCATTGCTAAGATTAGTTACAAGCAAGAAACTTTTAAGGTGCGTGGGTAATGGTGGGTACTATCTCCTGTGAACCTGCTATAACACCGTGTCAACACACTAGACCCCTTCAACATATTCTTGTTCTTCGAGATGCCTCAGTCCATTGTCCTGAAGGTGGACACATGCTCTCGGGTGAAAACTCGGATGCAAGGTAGGTATATCGCAGGTACTCAGGGGATCGGTGTGAAGTCCCAGTCTTTGCACTGAGCCGATCACGGGTTGGACTCTGAGTGGTAAAGGTTTTACGAACTCCTGCTTTGGAGTGAGTCCTTGGGTCCTGGTCTGGTCCGCCTCACTGGACTCGTCCATGAAGTGGTTTCGTAGAGGTGGATAGCCTCGCCCTAAGCAAGGTGGATCCCCACAGCTAACCTGTGGGTGCTGTGTTGCTAGGTGAGTGGGTTCCAACTACCCTCCGCCGCGATTTGAAGGAGCGTATCTCCCTCTGCCAGTGGTATTCAACTACCCTGTCGAAATAATAGTTGGCTGCACGGCTATGGTGAGCCCTGACCGTATGGGACTGAGCGGGAAAAGTGGCATCTTCCCCGGTATGAAGATCTGTAAGTTGTCTACTGTTACACCTTCGGGTTCAGGTACAGGAGGACATTATCCGCCACACATGCGGCAGTGATGCCGAACACGTGCCTCAGACCATTGAGGAAAAACATGCCGACACAAAACCCTCAAATATTTGACTTGTAAATATTTACAAATGATATACTAGTGTAGTCTAGTAACCTGTATTTTCGTGAAACAGAAATAAACAAAAACTAGTGATTTCTCTAGTAATATTAGTTCTTACACTTGTAACTAGTACTCTATTATTGTACCTACCAGAATTACATAATTGTAGTATACAATAGTAAATACTAGTGTAACACTGGTGTTACTAGCCCACATCATTCGCTTAAATCACTTTGTGCTACACGCTTATCGTTCGAACTAAATATTCTACAAAACTTTCATGATTATTGAACAAAATTTTTTCTAAAGTGCAAATATGAAAATGGTAACATATTTCCTAGTTGCAGCAACCGCATGTTTGCAGTCAGTTACGTCACGATGCTGAATTAAATGTATATATGTGATGTACCTGAACTTAGAACAGAAACTCGAACAGTTTGTTGCATAGAAAAATTCAATTAATAAAGTAATAAGTCATTTATCATGAATAAATGACTTTTTCCCGAAAACAACTCCGAAAGGAGGAAAACGTAATTTAACGTGAGAAATGAATAACATGATCTACCAAGTAAATGCGTATGGACGACATGCCATTATTAAATATACTATGTAAATAAATAAAGGTAAGATACCAACACCGTATTGTAAAGTATGTCTGCTTCTCCATTATTTACGTGTTTCTATCCATGTGAACATTCAGTATAACTTCTAATTGTTTATAATTATATTTTCTGTACGGAATTACTACGAGAACGACCTGGTGGAGTTTCTGTTCTGACTTTAAGAACATTCGTATTTCATACAATTAAAACCGCATAAATATAGACAGGCGTAAATTTCATTTTTGTTTTGGAAACTATCTTCTACAAAATTTATTTTATTTGGAAACAACTACGATTTTGACTTTTAAGTAGTGTGAAAACGGAGATGACTTGGCCGTGGTTTTCAATGCTATACATTATATACGTAGATGCGATTTCACTAAACGTTTTACTTGTCAAATACTGGTGATATTTTACGAAACCTTTTATTGTAGCATTATGTTGTGGAAAATGCTGAATCTAACCTTTTTACTTGTTTGTTAAAAAAAATATAAATATTTAGCATATAGGCACAAAAACCAAGGAAAAATTCGTGCAAAATAATACTCTTGTCGGCTAATTATTTTAAGCTACATATCAGGATATTTTAATTAATTTATCAGTTGGCAGTATCAGTTTTCTGAAGCTGGGATGCTTGTAGAGGCTATTTACGCTGCAATATCCATAGTGCAATACTAGCAGCTCTGAAACAAAATAAAAACAAAACAATCATTAGATGTAGGCGTGTACCTTTACATATGTTGATAAGTGTAAGAATTATAAACAGAGGTATTAGTACTAACTAATAATATGTATAATCTGCGGCTTGTATATATGGTATGAGTCTGAATGTGTGCGTGTTGGTGTGAGATTGTGTGTACGTGTGTATAATTCTCTGTAGGGGTTCGTGTGTGGGTTACAAGCAGTAAGTCCAAAGTGTGACAGCAAAAGTTGAATTATATAGGATTTAATTTTTTTCCCATGGTGTGGGATGAAGAAATATTCACGAAGCAAGGATAAAAGTCGAACGAATATGGAACCTAAAAACCATCTGACTTCTAAGCTTGAAGCCACTTGTATAGAAGGAAAATCAATGCTCAAACTATAGACATTTTAAATGGTTCTGTTTTAAATCTGTATCTAATAAATTAATAGTATTGTAAGTACACAGTAGATTTTATAAGTAAAATTATCTCTTACGTTTTCGTGCAATGTAATTTCTAACAAGTTAAATTTTAAATCAAAGTATTTACTATAATAACTGCCAGTGTTCTTAAATGGGATAATACGCCTCAATTTATTTAAAATGTAATATTTATGCTTGTATGATTTTGATTTTAAATTGATTTTTTTAGAAGTTATTGTTTGTAAGTAGAATATCTTTCGTTCGATCTAGTGCAAGCACCTTTTCGTGTCACAAAATTTTATTCAGTCCAACAAAAGTAAAAAGACTCTCTTCAAGATTTTCTGTCTAACAACAGCAAAAAGATTCAAATCAAGATATTCAGTCCAACAACAGAAAACATATATTTTTTTTTACATTTTTCTTATCAAAACATTTTTTTTTTAAATTTCTTACCAAAGAACATCACCCCAAAATAGCTTTTATAAAATAATAAAAAAAATTATTATTTTTTTATTATTTTTTTAAATTAATGAAAACAAGTTATTAGTTATCACAGCAACAAAAGTTGAAAATTTGACATAGAAAAATATCTCTCCAAAATACTTTATCTTTAAAATGTTCTATAAATTCTTCACTCAATGTTCGCTTTTTAGAAATCCGCCCACAGTCAATCCCATCTTGGAAATTTCGAAATAAATTCTTCACTCAATGTTTGATTTATAGAAATATTAATCCAATCAACCCTGTCTTGAAAATTGTCAGTAAATTTTTCTAATAATTTTTGATCAGCCGAAACACATTTCCAATCAACTTTGTCTTGAAATTTTTCTACAAATTGTTCTGAAAATTCGTAGAATTCGTATAATTGAAAATCTTCCCAATCAATGGGTATTTTCTCTTAATATAATCAACAATCGCATTTCTTACTTTTTATTCATTAATTATAAGTTAAGTAAATCTGCAATATCTAAGTTTTGATAAATATTTTAATTAATATGGTGGTTATTAAAAACACTAGATAAACTATTACCATATTTAAACATTTTTTCTTTTAATGTGCTCTCCATTTTTCTGGCAGCTTTATTGGTGTTTATTTATAAAAAAGAAAAACATTAGATTAAAAAAAGTAATAACCAATATTTAAAATTATAATTATTTTTTAAAAATAAATTTGTAATTATTTAAAAAAAAAAACACCCGTTTTTTAAATAAAAATTAATTTTTTACAATGTATTTTCTTATTTTTAAAAATCTAATGATTTTCCTTTATAAATAGAGGCAAAAAACCTCGAGAGGCAAAGTGACTAAAGTTTAGCAAATATTTTAATTTTCCAACGCCATGATTGCAAAAAAACATGAGTAAAACAAATTTAATGTGAAATTAATTATAATCCGCACTTATTTGTTGGTCATATAAGGAGTAGAAATCATAAGCTAAGAAATTAGAATGTAAACAATTATTTTTCAATAAATTTAATGTCCAATGACTACTTCTATTATAAAATTCTATTTCAAATTCGTGAGTAGTTTTCGTACGAATGTAAAACAAATCCATGAAATGAATCAATGTCAAATAATTCAAATTTTACATCTTTCCAAATTTTTAATTTCATATCGTTATAATTTTTTTTTTTTTTTTTAATTTTCATGCTGAGTGATTTTTTAACTGAGTGCAGCCCGAAGGCTGCTTCAGCTGCTGCTGAATCAAATCGAACGTCCATAGGACGCGATTCGAGTACAACACATACTAATTAAAAGTTTGTGTACACATTTCCAAATTAGATGAATTAAATTAGACAATTCTTTTTCTAAATCTTTAATTTCACTTTCTATAGAAATATTATCCATCTTTATTTACTTAAAACAAAATTATTTAATATTTGAGTAGAATAAAAATAGCAAAATACCTGCACCAATTTCTTTTTCATCGATCCTTTAGCCTTTCCACTTATGTGTCGCTCCCATTTCCTTAGAATGGCTTGCCTGAGGCCTTTCTCCTCATTACTGGAGCGACTCTATATTTGACACAACTACGCACTTGAATACAGGGGAGGAGATGAATAAGGTTAAGATATTTTGGAAAATATCGACGTCATTATCCACAGACAGTTTGACCTGTACTATACGGCCACTCATGTACAGGAAACACTGCCTACGAATTGATTTCCTGTTTAAAGTATGTAATAGAAAATTTAGAAGTACGAATAAAAAATGTAACCATTAGCATACAATAAAAGTAATATAATATTTACCAATTATTTCAGTTGCACCTAAAATGTTATTAAAAATATGTATAATATCTTTATTTTCAGTTATATACAAGAAAAAATACATAAACAAACATATTTTAATTCATTCAAGCGAAATCGTCTTTGAAATTGTAACACTGCATGCCAGTCGGTCGAACGAGGAAAGAAGTGAATTCGTGCGATATCTAGCAACACGTCACGAGGTGACGTCTGTTATCTTAGAGAGACATCATGTGGCAACTCGTATAGAATGAATCGGTTTTCCTGCCACGAAGAGCGGCCATTTCATCCAAAATAAATTATTACATTCATTAGAGTATGTACCTATTGTTTCATAATCTAACATTGCAATTATTTCAGCAGAATCGAAGTCATCTAATTTTTCATTCTCATCTTTTATTTCTAACACAATATTTTTCACCTTATCTGTTTGTATGGAAAAAATAATGAATATTTAGGTTCGTAATGAATTGTTTCACCAAAAGAAACACTAGGCTTAAATGAAACAATAATACTAGTTTATCAATGATTTTATTCGTCATGTTTCAGAACCATGCCATTTGCTAAACTACAATGAATGTAAATTGTTTCAAATGGAGTAATTTGCGTAATTGTATCAGCCCGATATTTTTTTTAGGAAATTGTCCGTGTACTGTCTATATATACTAATTGTTTGTATAAAGAAGCTGCAAATGTAAATAAATAAGAATAAATATATGTATTTTTTCTCAGATGAGGCACATACGAAATTAAATCTGAAAGTCTTAACAAACATTGGTCACAAACTTTGTATTTACACGCTGTGCGTACTTGATTATCTTCACTATTAGGAAACGTCTTTTGTCTTTGCTTGTTGTATACTTCTTCATGGCGGCACGTAACGAGAGCTGTTTGCATACTTGCAATGCGACAGTGACACGTAATGTGGTACACAAATAGGTACACATTACACTATTATGTTACTGTCTACATACTGCAAATAAATCTGTACGAATGGACGTCATCTTCTACAGCGATAGCCAACAAGTGCTCAGAGCTCTGAAGAAGACTTCCTTTGTGCGTGTATTACGATATAGAGGAGCGGCCTATAATAAATTAAATTTAAATTATGAAAGCCAAAATTTTGTTCCTGTTTATATTCATAATTTATCAGGTTATGACACCCATTTATTTATATAAGATTTCGGAAAATTCGAAAATGAAAATAGAATTTATTAAATTTCAAATAACCAAGAAACATATATTTATTTTACAAAACATGTAGGGGTTGGCGTAAAATTGAGATTAATTGATTACTTTAGGTTTATGACTTCTAGTATTGATAAACTTTCTAAAAATCTTACTGAAGAACAATTTCGAGAAATTTCGAAATATTTTCAAATGAACACTTAGATTTAGTTTCAAAAAGGGCGTATGGAGTTGTCATGCGTGTATTGAAACTTGTGTAAACACTAGAATAATGAACACAGAATTACGAAACCTGAAAACTCCAAAATCAAATATTTAAAACAGGGATATTATGCAATTAATACAGTGTCTAATTCTAATTACAGGTTAACGTACATTCTGTAACACTATACACATAAAAATAAATGGTTTTAGAGGAGAACGATATTTTAATGAAATAACCATGGCTAAAACATGTACATAGCACGGTTTAGAATTTTGAAGTTTTTTTTAACGGACATTCTTACTGACTTCTCGTGGTTGGTATATTTGCGTAACTTATATATTTTGGTTAGCACATATTCAACATTTTGTGAACGTTAATTCAGTATGATTTGTAAACCTCGCACGTATTCACTGTTTGCTCTCTTGTTAGTAGATAGCCTAACCTTTCAATAACACAACTTCTGAAAATCCAGACCCAGAGCTCAGGAGTTGGTATAATATTATAAGTGTTAATTCTTTCATTGGTGACATGACGTATGACGTAGAGCCAACATTGTATTTCGCTTTTTCTCTTCTCCGGGCGGGCCTTATTTCTCTCGCCTAATTAATTACTTATTGGCTGGCAGACATCTTACTATCACGATTCTAGCATGTTCATTTCCTCGTGCATAACCTACTCTTTACCTTTGTTTTTCAAGCACGAAGTTACTTGAACCTCACAGATGTTGACTTCTCCTTCCAGAGTCTTGTTTGGCCATTGGAAGCAGACTGGCATATAGTCCCTAGGACATTGCTCGCTACAGACGTATTTTTGTCGTCTCGCCAAAATGACGCTTCCCAACACTGCTGCTGAAAAACAGTTTACTAATAATTATACGATTTTCACGGTTAATCTAGCGCTTTAAAATGCCCAGCTAAAATACGTTTATTACTAATATAAATATTTCATATCAGCGTTAGCTATTAAATTATGAGAGAGATGAAACCCAAGTACAGTGACACAACCGATATACTTCAGCAGCTTATTCCACAGCAGTGGCGGCTCGTGGGTTGTTGCCAGGCGGGGCTGCAGATAGTCGGAGCTGTATACTATTGATGAACGCGCCGTAGACGAACGTCCACGAAATATTTGCCGGCTGCTAGATGTTTTGTGACCGCTCAGTAGTAAGAGGCACCTGCACATCAGCGTGTCAGTGGCTGTAGAGTCAACCAGCGCACAACCCTGTACAGCTCTTGGCAACTGCAGCCCTACCTGGCAACAACCCACGAGCCGCCACTGTTCCATAGATCATATGCAGTAATACATTTCACGTATAAAAGCAGGCCAAGCAGCCCCATTTCAGAGTAAGTGTAACAGAAACGTACCTGCAAGTGCAAGAGAACCACACAAGTTGAAGTAGTGTTTACTTTAATGCAACTTACATTCATACTTAATACCCCGCACAAAGTATTCAAAATTCGAACAATCTGACCACGCAGACCACTACAGCAACTAGTGAAGCTTACGTGGCTGTACCCGCCGAACGGTAACTTTATACTTTCTGGAAGCCCGGTGTATCCTTCCGCCAAATGTCAACAGTAACATTTCCATGTGGGAAATGCCATGTGACTGCCATTAATCAATATTATTGTAGAGAATCTGTCAAACAATCATGTCACTTATGGTAAAAAAATATATTGTAATTTTAATCAGTGACTCAATAATGGAGAGTAAAAAAAACTTTTACGATGCACATTTACAGGCCAAAGATAACTTAATATTTTGTGTATTACGAAACTGTACTACACTATTCATATACACACTTTAAAAATGTTCCTGTGCTGTGAGAAATAAGAGGATTCTTTCCTACTCTCCAATGGGATGTAAAAAACGGGAATAAATGGTAAAATCCATTTACTGGCAAAATGTACCTGCATATTTCAGCTATGTATCAACATATTCACCAAGCAGATTGAGATATTTGTAACGGGGCACCAGCTTTCAAATACCCTTGTAAAGGAAGTCGCCGCCTACCGAGTGATAAATCCTAGAAAATTCGCGTTTTCTTTTGGCACCAAGTTAGAATTCCAGTAACTGTATGTTCGTGCCACTTTTGCATACTGTCCCGTGACTTATTTAATAATTCCTGAAAGTCGCCTAAACATATTGTACAGAAGCAAATAAATGCAGGCCCATATAACTGCGACATAGAGCAGATAATGTATGCTTGAATACACATATTGAACCACTACTGTGAGAAATATAACGATATGTCTTTTACCATCCGTCCCACCTCATGCTTATTATTGAAAGTATTCGATTTCCTTGCCGAATAAGACGGCGCAACAGTTACACGTTGGACTTACATTCTGAAGGATCTGGGTTCGATTCCCGGCTCTGGCGGTTCTGATTTTGACCTTTCATGTTTTCGCGGATTCTCTCCTGGTGAATGCTGAGATGGTTCTTTAACAAAGACAATGGCCGATTACTCTCCCAGTTCCTGTCATTGCGTCCAGCTGTGTGTTTGTCGAATCTAATGAACTCACTGTCAACAAGGCGTAAAACTCACGTATATATTCTACACATATCCTCTTCACTATTAATGCAAATACTGTTGAAGCTCACTATATTCTGGTTTTAAAAAATGTTTGCAAATGTTAAAAATTACACTGACAAGGCAGCTGGAAAATATCATCAATGTGAGACCAGACGCAGATCTGATAATAAACGAAGCAGGCTTTGCGTCTAAGCACGTTTTACGGAGCTGATAACTCTACCTTGGAAAATAAAGTAAAGAAAGCATGAGGTAACAGCAGGATTGTCATAAAAGATAAAATTATTTAATGCACAAATTGTTCTTATTCTCTATATTATTTCGCCATCGGGACCACTTTCGATACGATATGTGATATGGGTAAAAAAAAGGGCAAACGTTATGTATAATCGAAGAATACTAGATAACTATATAGCTCAGAGAAACAGCCAGGTCCGCCACCATAAGTCTAAATTACACTTAATATTTAATATGTTTATATCGAAATGGATAATGATAAACTTTGACGAATGGCCCAAAATAGGTAAAAAGATTTGTGAACATAACAGAATGACCATGAACATTTTTTTATTAAGAAATTGTATACGAGACGAATAGTACAACAGCTAACGAGGGCTGCATAATGCTTGCCAAAAATTGACAAATTAGATTATTGTTTACTATGTTCTGAACATACACGATATTTTAAAAGTTTAATCGTGTGCCAAATATGTTTGCAGTGAGTAGAAAAATACAATGGTGACGAAGTTTCAGTTTATGTTTGCACACAGTGCAAATATTAACAGATATTTACCTCATTGCATGTACATTCTGTGACTTACTTGAATCGACCGTGAGATAAAATGAGGTTTCTGTTTTTTCATATAACCAAACAAAAATCCTACCGAAATATAGGCTACGTACAATACAATAAAATTTCTGCTAGACCAAGGTCGCTATCGCAAACATATATGTCCTCTTGGCCATAATAAAAGTATGTTTGTCTTAGCAATGAAATAAAGATTTTCAATTCCCTGAAATATAAACCTTGCAGTTTACATACAAATAAAAGTACCAGGCATGAATAAATTAATCGACATGAATACCACTAGGTCACAGTTGTTTCATCCTCATCAAATATCGCGAAACTATACTGAATTATTATTATGGGTGTAACAGTTACTGAAAACAAGCTACATTATAATCCTACTAAAAATTGTAATAGTGCACAATCAACAGTGTATTATATCTAAAATATTTGTTCACTAATCTCTCACATTCGTTGGTATTTGCTATATTTTGTAAATTTAAATTCAGCTGTAATTAGAAAAAAATGCTAACACACATACCTGTAAATATAAATATCGTACATTCCCTGTGAATTATGTCACAGCATATATGAGTTCTTCCAGAAAATTAAACACACGCAAATCATTATTTGGAAACTACCCCTAGCTAAGAGACTTGATTTTTAAGTTGCAGAGTCTAACATTCAGTGGTATTAAGTTTGATGAACCCAACCAACATACATGATAAATATACTGCACTGTGTTCAGGATAAAGTTGTACTTTTTCGACAGTTCTAAGGCTGTGTAAGGCCCGCGGTCGTCTCCCACCAAGGCAATTCGGATTCGATTCCCGGCGGGGTTGGTCTCCGGATTTTCGCATGTGGGAATCGTGCCGGACGATGCCGCTGGTCTGCGAGTTTTCTCGGGGATCTCCTTTTTCCCCTGCCCATCTATTCCGGCGACGCTCCATACTCACAGCATTTCACCCCTCACCAGCGCTAAAGTCCTCGACGTTAAGGGATTGTCTCTTGACTCACTCTAAGGTTGTGCATAAGTGTTCATCAACGAAAATAGATCTTGATGTATTCATACGTCACCATGTGATTTTACCAACTGTCAAGTTTTGTTTGCATTCCATTATCTGTCAAAAGAGACTTGTGAAGCAAAGTGAAATATGTCAATGTTTACACAACTGAGTTTTAAAGTAAAATGAGGGATATGTTTTCTTATGTGAAATTTTAAGTATATGTTTGCTCAGCTTAAGTTATTTATATCTTTATTAAATTATTATATTCATGCCCAAATAAAATGTTAGGTCAACAATGTGAAGTTTTTTCATCAATGAATGTGCCCTACGGCAGAGCACTTAAAACCACTCTATTATATGGATGAGTGCCTGCATTATTACAAAAACATATGAGTTGTCACAATAAATAAATACAGATGAACATTACTTTTGTGTTCATGGAATTATTGCTATTACGTCAAGATAACAACTACAGTTAATATTCCTTGCATACTGTGTGTATCAGTACACTGAATAGTTACTGTGCCCGGTGGCTTTCAGCATAGATAAGATATCTCTCCATGACTACTGCAGTAAATAAAGACGCAACCCTTGAAACTGGTCAGAAGCTATGATCTTTTAAAGAACTGTGCAATGGGAGTGCATGACTTGATTTAGTTGCTTGGACATACTCCATTGCGAAATAATTAACTGTCAAAGGAAAACTAAAATGGAGAATGTCCAAGCAACTGAATCTAGTCAGAAGCTTTATTTTTAAGTGTATATAATATATATATACATATATGTATTAATATATGTACATATAAATAAATATAAATATGTATATATTTTTTGTGCTCACAACTTCATGTACTAGAAATTGCATGATTCTAAATTGTACATATTCAATGGAGTGATTCAATGGAGTGCAAACTAGCCTCTGTAGTGCTCATCCTAAAATAATGTATCAAACAAAATTATATTAAACTAAATAAATATGATCAAAAAGTCTCTCCCATGAAACCATTTAAGCCTGTAAGTGTTTAATCAATACGCAAAGCACGAAAGACTAGGCAATGGACTCATTTACAGAAATTGTCGTTTTATTGAATAAATAAATAAAATTATTAACATTTAGTAAATTTTGGTCAGTTGCTGTGTTAGGTTTAGGTAAACTCAATAGGCCTGTAACTATTTTTAGCATAGTTAAATTTCTTTACTTAACTGCGGTACATAATCAATGAAAACGGTACGTGCTCTTAAGGGTCAGTTAACGATGACAGTAAAATTAATAACTTGAAGTATGAAAATTATGTTACTGTACTAGAAGTTGTACCGTATTTAAATTAAACGCGAGATTAATTTCGTCGAGTTGTATATTATGGAGTGAAAACTCGTCTCTAGATTTGTTGTTTAAAAACTCCATACCGAACGATTAGTTCGATATAAAATCAAAATACATAAAACCTTAATTTAGCAATATTATTTTACTACAAACTGCTAAACGAGAGATCATTAAACCAGAATGAAAATAAGTGTTGCTATAAACATGCCTAAGCCAGTAGGTTTTTATTTAATACACACATAATAGAGATTTTTAAAATAAATATACATGGCCCTGAAATTAGTATAGACGTCATGTTTCACAAGTTCATAAAACAAAATAATTAGGTAAACCGTACTTACTTCAGAACTGGATTCCACCCGATGCCCAAAAACTCTGCAGTCTTTTCGGCTATCGAGGACGATTCCATTTCGCCCCTCAGTATTATATAGAATATCCTGGTGACGCTGCCCATTCGTTGCACGGTTAATTTTAATCGATGTTTGCTTTTCAGTAACTACACCCACGTGGCGTGCAGAGACAATAAAAACAACGACGGCTCGTCACAATGTGCTGAACTGGAAGGAAAACATGCCCCGCTACCTGGCGGCGTTGCGTGAACTTTGGCAACCATGGTGGTTACGTGACGCCATTTTTCAATAAATGTGAACTTCAAAAAGGCTTATACATATGAAGTTGACAGCTTAAAGCACTTATTATGTTGTAAAAACAATTGTTTAATATTACTACAATATATAAACTAATGTATATTCACGCTATATCAATAATACATTCGGTACTATTTTATGTCTTCTTACTAACTACAAGTAGCTATACGTAAGGACTTTGACGGTCTCAATATTTAGGACCGTTACATTGGTTGAATCTGCTACCAAAATAGTACATTTTATCCTGAATACACTGTAAGGATAGTACCTGCGTTACTCACACAGCAGCAGATATAATATCGTAGTCTTCATGTCCCAAGCAGTGACTCTAAAAGTGTCCGTCCTTCGCAAATATTTACTGTCCATTTATAATTTGCTTAGAGTGGAATCAAGCACTCGATTTTCAAGCAGGGGATTTAATGATACTTTTTGCATACTTAATCACAGCAATAAATTGGAATATTGTAATATCACAGTTTGTGTGTTCAATGTTGTAAAGAGAACCGTTACTGATAACCTTTCCTCGTTACTGAAACAATACTCTAACGACTAATGCATTGTGTGCAGTTTCTACAACGATAAGAATTCATACACTGTTTTTTTTTCAGAAGAGCTTGATTTTACTCTTTTTGCGCCGCATTTAATGTCACGAACATACATGCAGTCGAAATAGCAACCGGCCTACATTGAGTGATGTACACTTTTGTCCCTAAAATAACTGCATTTGAACCAATTGTTTTACACATAATTATTATAAATATAATTGCAGAGTTTCAGTAAAAATTTCACTACTTTTCTTCAAAATTATTGAGGATTGAACTATTTCCTGTAAAGGAAGGCTAAAAAAGCTGTTATTCCAACTGAAACTTTTGCCTCAATTAATTGCTAGTCCGACGGGTATGCAGTTTTACTACAACTTTGTTACGACATGATGATGGTGATCATGATGATACTGATGATACTGATGATGATGATAATGATAATGATAATAATAATAATAATAATAATAATGAAAACCAGGGGAAATTTCCTACTCATTTCGACGTTCCATTTCCATAGAATTTACTTAAATAGTGCAGTGAAATGTGTATTAATGTGTAAGGTTATTAACCATGCGTTAACCATTAGTGATTCTCTGTTGGCAAAATGTGTTGGAGAGGCATACACAGCTACAGCCTTATGCTCTTCACTGGAGCATTTTGCTGGTGTCTATTATGTGAGTGAACAGCATGTCGACTTTCGAGCATCACGACTAAGCAGAAATGACCATGACAGAAGGAACCTTGCTAAGTGGTTAGTAGATCACCCACCTTTTGCTCTACATAAGTATTTGATGTCCCTTTCAATTGGAGTAATAGGAACCAGCTACATCAACTGTTACCAAGCAGTGGAAATTGGAACTTGTTCTTTGGGAACTTTTGCTGGAATGAACTTTGCAGAAATTAAGCAATGTAAGAAGAAAGTAGTAATCCCTTTGGTTGCTATGAGCAACACTGTCAAACTGGACGACGAAGTTTTTCCAGAGAACCATAATTAACAATAAAACTGAATTAGATGTAGAGGAGTTGTTGAAGTGAGAGTTAGCCCCATACCCCATGACTATTTTCGACGAAAGGATCAGGAGGAAAATAATAATGTCAGCTCTCTATGATGCCTTCTCTGCTTTCAATCAAGTAGTCAACTAGAAGAACAGTTTCACTGTAATCGATGGAGGCTTCCTCCTTCATAGAGTCAAGTGGAACAACCACACCAAGTTAGCCTCAATCTGTGATCAATATGTGTCGTACATCAATTACCATTACGACTATAACTCCGCTGTTATTACGAAGTCACTAATTCCACGAAAAGAGCCGAACAACACCGGACAGCAAGAACTAAAACATCTGTGGATAAAGACTTTGATGAGAATGTGTTGGTTTCTGTTCAACAGGAAAATTTCCTTTCCAATGAAAGGAACAAAACCAAGCTTACCAAGCTTATTAGTACGGTAACGAAGGCATTGGGTGTAAAATGTATAACATTCACCATAGCCAAAAGAGACGCTGACTGCAGCATTGTCAGGGGTGGATTACAAAATGCCTCTCATTCAAATATGGTGGTAGTTGGCGAGGACGTAGACCTGCTCGTCTTACTCGACGCACTCACACCTCGAGACATGAATGTGAATATCATGAAGCATGGCCGAGGAAATACACAATACAGGTTGTACTCCTCTCAAATACTTCAGGCCTTGCCATTCAGCCAGTACATTATCTTTATCCATTGCTTCACTAGATGTGATACTGCTTCTGCGATTTATGGGAAAAGTAAAGCAGCCATGATCTAATGTTTCCAGCAGTATCCTAACGAAACAAAAAAACGTTGCTTAAGTATTTTATGACTCCTCATCCACACCAGGAGACATTGCTGAAGCTGGGAAACAGATGTTCGTACTGATGTATCAAACGCCACCTCACGAGCTTGATCTCAATCATCACAGGTACATTTCATTTTGTATTGTATTTTCTAACATCGTTGAAGCATGCTGTTTGATTAATACATGTTCAATTCTATTGTGTTCTATTCACAGGTACTTCATTCTTCGTCAAATCGTCAGCCAAGATAAAAGCAAACTAGTCATCATTGCCACCTAAAAGACGCTGCTCTACATTACTCGTGCAGTGTTTCTATAGGCACAACAGTGGTTAGGAAATGAATCTCTCGAGCCTGAAAATTGGGGTTGGACAAGAGAATATGGGGGATATCTGACTCCTATTAAGACCAAGACCCCTATTGCACTTGACAGCGTGCTGAAGTACATATTTTGTCTGCGGTATGAGATGTAGATGTCGGAAAGCCGGCATTAACTGCTCACCTGTCTGAGGTAATTGCCACGGAGCTTGCACTAACAGTGCTGCCATTTAAGAGGAGTTGGAAGAGTTGGGCAGTGAAGAGTATGAACAGCTTTCAATGTTTGATAGGGTGGGAGGGTAAACAAATATCAGGGTATGTAAACATCTTTTTTACTTTTGCGTTGCTATATAGTCTATTGTAATATAGGTACAGTTTTTGACACAAGCTTGTTACCCACATTCTACCTATGGTAGAAAAAAGTTCACGCTTCAATTGTATACTGTATATATATATTTTATATATATACTTTTTAAAATATATTTTTATTAGTATTAAAAGTAGCAAGTGCAATGTATGTTTTTATATATATTTATATTTTCATATATATTTATATTTTCATATATATTTAATTTTATTTAAAATACATAAAATAAATAGCGTTTATGTCTACATCAACAAAAAATAACTTTATACAGAGAGTTAACGCCCTTGGAAAATAAAATAAAACGATGAGTCGTTTACAAGCAGAATCTCGAAATCAATCCCAAAACTTCAAATCTCTCTAACTTTTGACTGCGTGAAGATAAACTAACAGAAGTGTGTATATTCTTGAAGGAAATTCAATTCTCTCTAACTATGATTCACGTGAGTTTCGTGTAAAGTGGAAGGGAAATTATTCAGAAAGGCTTGTTTGGTAAAGAAACGAGAGGTGCAATAAAATGTTCTGCTATTTTTCAATTTTCGCCAGGTATTATCTCGAAAACGGTAACTCAAAGAGAAAAATTTTACAGTACGTTTTTGTGATAAATTTGATAAGCTTAAATTTTCGAAAGTATAAAATTTTCTGTGCGACGCACCGTTTTCGGTATATGCGAAAAAAAACTCACTTTTGACCCTCCCCCACCACCCGGCAACGTAAATCGCGAAGGCTTTATTAGACCTTGTTCAGTGGACCTGCCCCTACACATTACTAAAATTTTGGAACTACATGATTTAATGAAGCAAAATATCATAGTTTGATTGGACTAACAACACCATAAAGCGAAAAACTATTTTGGAGGTATAGCAAATGCTTCTCACAGAAATGTGAGCATATCCGAAACAATAATGCCATTAACCGTTGAGGTAAGAATAGTCAATAACAATGATCGTTAAACATATTTTATTGCAGTCTCAGTCGTTCCAGTTAAAATATGGTGAAATCAATCGTCTACAAGCTGTGTTTATGAACACTGAAATGTGAATATCAACAAGGGCACAAAGATATAAACTGAAAGAAAAAAGTTAGGTAACTGCTGTTTCATCGCACACAATCTGTAAATAGAAGCAACTATTAACGTTATCAGAGGCAGTGTAATATTTAGCGTTTGCTATGTGTGGTATTTTGTAATGTTTAAGTGTTTGTTCATTTTATGACAAAAGCGCCTGACAAATGAAATATGTAGGAGTATTTTGATGCCGCAGTTAAACTGTACGTTGGACCTGTTAATGTGAACATTTTCTGCGCTATATAAACATGTTTGCCAAATGGATTTCAAAGTAAACATGCTCTATAGTTGAATTATTGCATTAACAATCAACAAAAATGTTTACATATGAACATTGACGTAGCCAGGATTTGTGTTTGTGGAAAAAAAAAGAGGGGGGGGGGATGTTATATCGGCAATTAAGGAACACCGACCTCCGTTATTAAAGCGGGTGGTCAGGGGGCCCTCTCCCGGGAAAATTAGGATTTAAAGGTGTAAAATGGTGCTATTTAAGCAGTTTTAGTATCTAAACCTTGAACACGTCACTTGTAGGTAGTAATATTATGATTTTTAGACACGAAAAATACTACAGTGAAGAATTTAGCTAAATGTGGTTCTGAATGCTTGATAATAGATTCTTTACCTCAGGTTTAGCAACAATTTATTTATTGACTGGGAACGAGGCCTTTCTTCTTAGGTCGAACAGCGCTTATAAAAAAGTTCAGTCGACGAACAGAGCCTGTAGAACTATTTTCTAAAAATGGCAAGATGGTAATATTAAATCAAAGCTATATTTTACTTGTTTTGTTTAATTCATAGCACTTTCAACCTCTTCAATTCCAAAATATTTAATTTAACTAATAACTCCGTTTCCAAGATGGTCAAATTGTAAATAATGCAAAATGTTTGCTTTCATCACACTACACAAATAAATCATTTCACAATATTATATCCCAGAAACTGAGACATGGGTTACAGCAGAAATGTAGCCATACGAGAATACATTTAAATTGTTGTTTTAATCGAATCTATTATATTTAGGTACCAATACGCTAATAAGTGTATATATACACACATATTTATTTGTACATCTAACAATAGAACAATTACATACGGTGACAAGTCATTCAGCACAGCTTTGATCAGCTAAACATGAGCAATGGCGTATGTCAACAATCCAATAAAATTTAATTGTAAACTCCCATTGCAACAAACATTTAAAAATCTTAACAATGTAACAGTATTGCAGGTTTTTTTATTTACTGAGATGTTCATAAACCGCTTACAATTATTTATACAGTTTGTTGCAGTTTGATGGTTATCTAAATACTTTCAAAATAAACTTCTAGATAATTATTCCTGAACAAAATTAAAGTGGACTGTGCCTGAAATTTTTTTTCGGTAAAGTTAGCAGCCAATTAATAAAAGTTGTTCTGTGATTTTACTTCTTACTTTTAAAGATTAAATTGATTACTACTGTGCTGAAATCTGTTTTTTTTTGTACGAATTAGAGAAAGATCTTACAAAAATGTTTGAATTTGTAGCATTATATCTGTATTTTGACTGACGTTTTAGAAATTAGTCAATTGATGAACAGTAGTGTGAACTTCGACAGATACTATACGAAAGGATACCTTGAGAGATAGACAAAACGTTTGAATAAAAGTGCTTATTTGACCATGAAACAGTAACAGGATGGTATAGGAGATTTAGTTTTCATTAACGCAAGTAATGTTTTCTGGCTCAGTTAGGAAATTTCTATTTAAAGTAACCGAAATTTTAAACGGCGAAGTTTCTTGTTGAACTCATCCAACACATCAGTCGGACTAGGTGAATGTCGTGATGAATGTTTAGAAGTACAAAACCATTCAAACGACTTTCTTACATAGAATTTGGCAAACATGATTTCAGGCGTTTCAGGTTTGAGAAAGATAACTCGTGTTGTTTTCGGTAGCGTCTTCGGCCTTGGTGTTGGGACTCAGGAAAGATAAGAAAAGCAGATCACCCTGCTTTCTCATTTTCCATTTTACATAGCCAAAATTGTAACTGAATGGTGAAAAATGCCCACTTAAATTAACATCCGTACACTATAGATTACACACAAGAAGTCTACAAATTGTAAATCATTTACACAAGCAGACTACACAGTGGAAAACACGCATCACATCACAGACAATACGCGCGCTCGAGTTTTGTTTACAGGCTCAATTCTGACGCCTTTTCGAGAGGTTGTAAACTCTCCTGTTTGGTGCGCTGAATGTAGTACAATAGAAAGAATTTTATGTAATCGCTGGGGCCGGAAGAGGGTGCGGCGGGTTTCAACTACAGTAACAGAGGAAGTGCTAGTTTACACCAGTGTTTGGGAAGAAACTAACTTAAAAAATAATCTATTGTGGCTACGCCACTGCATATGGGTATTTACGTTTGCAAGGGATTGTAACTACATTATTAAGTTTATGTATTTGAGTTATGGTAAAACAATATTGCACAGTATTAACTTACCTGTTCACTTTCTCCTAGGCTATTGTAAAGAGTACAGTCAGCCTTTAAGATTTTGGAGGTGATGATTTAATATTTTTATTCAGCTGACTTTTAATTACAGTTTTTTTTCTAACTGCCCGTGAGAATCTTTGTTAATTATTGTTGTATCAGGATATGCAGACAATCCATTTTTATTTACTTTTCATATGTTTTAATTTTAATATAACTGTAAATTTTGTTTCATTTTATTCCGAGTTTATTAGTTTCAGGAAGTTAAGTAATGAATATTTTTCTTTTGGGTAAAGTTTTTTCTTTCGTTTACGACCATGCATTGTCTTTGGCATCACGAGGAAGGAGGAGATTGGGAGCAACTTCAGTTAATGATGGACGCGAAATACGCATTGTTATAATCGAAATAAATTGACGTCATTCTAAGACCAGGCAAATAAATGGACCACCAGTTTTCTGTGCTTAATTAGGACAGCCAAGTTGTGTAGAAGTAACTCGAGCTGTAGGCGTCAAAATATTTAATTTTTTGAGTGATTTAGATTTGAAGCCAAGGAGTAGGGATGCATAGAAAGCAATTGTAGATAAGTAAACGCTACTTACGCTTATAACGCGTTCAAGTTAATTTTGCTAGTTCTTTCTGCAAAGTTTTGAACTGATAATAGATTACTGTAAATGCAATTAATTAACCAGAAAACGAGTTTGGGCAGCTTGAACACATTTTTATTTTGTGAACAAAATTCATGCCTAAACTCTGTAGTCCTGAGACGATCATACCGGCGCATTGATATTTTTACCAACATCGATTTGGATTTTCAGTTAACAACCTAAGAGACTAACATTTAAAATGGTGTAATTTTCAAAATATTTCAAGAACTACGAGGTAATGCTTTCACTTATTTCACTCCAGTATTTTTCCTTTTGGGTTCAAGGTGCTACCTAAATTTGCACGACTTTTATTTTTATTCTGCTGCAAACTAAATTAATTTTAAAGTCAAGTAAATTTCTAAAATATTTATTTTAAATATTGTAAGGTTGTGTACACAAATAGCTAAGACTTTAACATTCAGTTTTGGTACATTGAATAATACCTTCCTTTCGGATATATTTTAGTCAGTCGGATTTGGTTTAATATTTACTACGTTCTAATCAAACAGAAAATTTCATCTATATAATTTATTGAGTTCTATTAATATCAAGAGTGAAGGGTATGCCTCTACGCATATTTTTATAGGTACGTTTCAGCTCACATCTACACTTACACACTTTACCATCTCTATGCGTTGTTTCAACAAATTAATAATTGATCCAGAAACCCTTGCCTCACTGGAATATAATAAAAGATTCGTAACTTGCATGCTAAACAACGAGAACTTTATTTCAACCGAATAAGCCTAAATAAGATTACAACTATCCCCTCCCTAATACCAACCTCAGAACACGCAATATAATAATGTAGAGAGAGAGAGAGAGAGAGAAACGTTTCAACTGTTATATTCATAATATAATTTCCGTTATTACATTTAACTTCTCAACATACTTATTAAAACAAACGATTTGTTAATGGCTTGCATTAGTATAGATTCATTATTCCAACTCATTATTTCATTGTAACGTATATTTTTCGTTGCATAAGGTGTTCGACGGTGAAAAAATTATCGTTCTACCTGTCCCAATTAGGAGGACCTCCTTTCTTCATACTGCGACATTAAGGGCGCGGTTCACCTCACTTTTCAACGTCTGTTTTTATTTTTAAATTTGTACCAGATATTTTTTTCTTATTTTAGACATAAATGGTGATTATATCTCACTCTTAGTAAATGTTTGTATCTCTCATAGTTTTTGCGTAATGAGTCGTAAACGTAAATATTTGCACTTTACTATTTTATGTACGCCACTAAAACCAACTGATACAGCAAACAGAAAAACATTCGCAGCCTATAACAGTGTTGTAGGATATGATTTGACACATATAAAAATATATATATATATTTGTATTATTAAAATGTTTTGAAATTTTAAATTTTCATTATAAAATTCAGCATTTTTTATTAAATACAAAATTATGTTATTATTTGTTTTTATATTTCTCAAATAATGTCCTACAACATTGCTATACGCTGCGAATTTTTTTCGGTTTGGTACGTCAATTGGTTTTAGTGGCGTACATAAAACTGTAAAGTGCAATTTTTGAAGTTTACGACTCATTACGCAAAAAAATATGAGAGATACAAAAATTTCCTAAGAGGAAGATTTATTCACAATTTGTGTCTAAAATAAGAAAAAAATATCTCGTACAAATATAAAAATAAAAATAGTCGTTGAAAACTGAGGTGACTGCGCCCTTAAAAGGGCGCTCCAGAACGAAATAAGTTAATTAATAAAACACAATTGGTTATTTGTATGAAACAGTATTACATTTGTTGACGTTACGTAGGAGTACATCATCCTCCTACAAAAAAAAATTAGCGCATCCAGTTTTCGCAAAATGGCATTTCAAAGTCAAAATTTGCATGTTCTTAGTTCATACACCCCCCAAAAATCAATTAACATAATGAAACGAAATAATTCCCAGTAAAATAACATGTCACGGGCTAGGGATTTACATATATAAAAACCCAATACAAAATATTTTTTTTTTAATTTCTAAAATTAGCAAAAATATTTCCAAACTCAGATTTTTTAAAAAAATTGGAAACATAAAACATTGTTTGAATGGGTTTTTATGCACCTAAAATCCTATCTCGGGACATGTACTTTCACTGTGAATTATTTCGTTTCATTACGTTGACTGGTTTTCGAGGGGTGTTTAAACTAAAAACGTGCAAATTTTGAATTTTAAATGGCACTATAGGAAAACTGAGTGAGCTAAACTTCTTTTGTAAGAGGATAATGAACTCCCAAGTATGGTCAACAAAACTTAAACTGTTCGATACAAATATGAAACTATGGGCCCAGCTCAATAGAGACGATGAACTGTCGGTCGGTGCCCAGTCGTTGCCATTCTGCCATCTGTCTGGTAAAGTGACCCATGACGTCAAAGTCGTTGTCGTATTGTTGTCGGAGACGGTGGAGATGGCCAACTTTTATGTTTCACAGACGACTTGCCGACAATACACCGACTCGCATTCATCAGGTGGCCACCACAGTGTTTTATTAGCCATACATGTGTGCCACGAAAATGAGGAGCCACTTTAAAGCAAGAGGTTTTATTCGCGCGCTACGATGTGTATTAAACTAATTTTTAAACATTTACAGCGCCATTTGCTATGAAATGTTGTAATAATTAAAAGAAAAAGACGAACGGTGATTGAGCTGCCATTTGTTAAGTATCGCGGGAACTGAACTCTTAACAAGAAAGCAATGACATTCATTGTAGAACGCAGCAAGGAAAGGAACGACGCCGACCCGACAACGACACAACATCGACAATATCACCATCTCACTGTAGCAGGGAATTTTACTGCAGTGATAACTGAATGACAAAGAATAATATTGGTTTGAAGTAGTTGCACAAGTTTATCAAAGTCAGTAAACTTATATGAACCAAGGTTATTCATGAACTGCAACGATGCAACGGGTCCTACGACTTGCGAATGATTTGTTAGTCCTTTTTTATAACAGCTACATTTCTCAGCTATAATATGTGAATTTGCAGTGAAACACCTCCTTCTCTTATTAAAATAAATGCAGTATGAGACCTATTCGGACTGCACGTCTGGTTGCCAAATGGTATTCTATGCACAACCATGCGAGAATGAAATTCTATTTGAGAAACAAAGCGGGAAATTCTTATCTTTGCAGATATGTAACACAATGCAGTGTAGAAATGACAAATTTGTTACACTGTGATAAAATGTTGTCTAAAGGATCATAAAAATAATACGTATCAACATACAACTAATATATTTCAGTTTATGGCTGTGGTAGATAAGTAACGTAATAGCACTGCTGAAAGTAGAATTTATGTATTCTCCTCCTATCAGCCATTTATAAAGGGAAGGTCTCGTTCGCGCAGAAAGGACACACCTAGAATCACTTCTTTCGATCATGAAGACTACTATTTTCTTTCTACTGCTGTGTAAGTAACGCAACTACTATACTTAGAACAAATAAGATTTTCGTCTCCAGTTTAGTCCAAAATGTGGGTGTTGTGGTTATTATGCGTTTGTTTCTAGACATTTCGTATACTGTTAGGTAGGTCTACTGTCCAGGTACAAAATAATTTAGTATGTAGCAGAATTTATTCGGTAGCTCAGAGAATTAATATCATAGAATTTTGCCAAAAGGACATTCTACTTGCCTTATTTTCTGTGATGCACGCGACACTAGCCTTAGCCAATCAGAAAATTTATTTCTGTTAATGTTTTCATATGTTTGGTCTTGTAGCTAATACTACTTTATCCCTACTTTATATCACAAAATACGCGATGGGGAACGGAATCCAGTATTATTTTCCTATCTCTGATACCTGTGAATATTTGCACCAATTTTGTGACATACGTGAATGCTCACTATTAACCAATTTGAACTAAACAGCTTTACACGATAAGTTAACGTTAGATTTATGATTGCGGACGGACCTGGCTGTTCCTGAGCTGTATTTTACCAGTTTTATTTTTTCTGCTTGAAACTTATGCGATTTTTGCATATTTCTAACTAATAGTCGGACCATAAACGACCGTGCTTTTCTTTAAAATAATCGGCTTTAACTAATGTAAATCTTTGGCAAATAGTTTTGAAATGCTGTTAGCGTGAAGTTGAATAAAGTACTTATATCCGTCTCACAGTATAACGCATCCAGTGTTGTCCCGACAGCGAAATAGATAACATACGTATAAATGTAGTTTTTCTATAAAAAAATTTATGTGTTGTAAGACAGCGCCACTTTTTGTTCATGCATCCGTTACTTTACTTTCTATGCTACAGTACCTTCAGGACTCCATAAAACTGACTTATCAGAATGAATCTCCAGTTTCTACGTTAGAAATCCTTAATCACAATTTTACATATCCCAAGTGTCTTTTCAATAGTTTTACTTTAACAGTTTTGGCAAATACTTATTTTAATATTTGAATTGTGTTCTTTACTAATACTTATAAAGTTATGAAGCAGGAAACATGTACAATTGACGATAAGCATGCAATGGGTTAGCCATTTTAGGGGTCCAAAGTCAGGTTTTAAATAAACGTTCTGAAATATTTATGCTTATATGTAAATAGTTTGACGTGCGTGTGATTTTAGAATTACAGATTTTACCCGAAAATAAACCATTCCGACTAGCTGCAACATATTTTTAAGGCACAGGTAGAACGGCTAATTTAGGTGGTCCATTTAGGTGGTTTGCGCATTCGAGGCGAAATGTGCCTTACCTTAGATTCTAACCACCAGTCTTTGAACTATTACGCAATATTTACCTGCTTCTGTTAGACATGTAGGCCTAATGGAGACCCTATCATTTTAAGACGTAATATTACAGATAAACAAATATTGCACACGTATATACAGTTTTTAAAGTCACTGTACCAAGAATTTCATACGTAATAATAAACCCAAAAATACACATATCCGCCATATTGGGCAGCGATTAAATATGCTTTATACATTAGCGGAGTATCTGAAACAGGCATAGACACGCACAACGTTCTTTAAATGCTATTCCTAAGTAGATATCTCACACACACACGTTTACCAGTTTTCAAATAAGCTTACATTGACCGTAGCTCTGCACACTGTTGGAAGGTCTGGTAAGTAGGAATGATTATAGGTACTATATGTTATAATGTAACATCAATACTGCTGTGTACAACTTCGTCAAAGAGTTACAATGTGAAACATTATCATTTTTATGTAATCATAACTTATCTATAATTATTTCAAATTTGGATGGGTGTGGTGTAGGTACGAGGCTCCTGAGTTCTCCCCCCTCCCTTCCACAAGCACAAAATTATGGTTTCATTCTTCCAGTGCGAATGCCTAGCGAGGCGGCACAGTGGTGAACATATTAAATTAGTAGTCAGCATGATCCGGGTACGATACTGTGTCCTGGCATACGGTTTTCCGTGGTTTTCCGAAATCAGTCCAGACAATTTCCGATCCCTCTCTTGCTCCTAAATAGCCAACCCACTTTTTTCTGTCAGTAACGACCTCGCTGTTGACAGTATGTTAATTAATACTATATTGGCTATTCACAGTACCTAATATGAGCACTTTTAAAAACCCAGATCGTTAGTTTCTTTTCAACGATTATGTACCTTCTCGCCACTCTTGAGTATGAATACAGTACTTTATTAATTTTATTGGGTTAATTAACGTCCCGCGGTTTTACTTCGTTAGGTTTAGTAAGGAACGGCTTACAAACGAACTAAACCTAAGGAAACAACACTGCCGGAATACGAACCTAGGACCACTCGCATCGTAGGACGCCTCGCTACCGACCACGCTACAGAGGCCGGCTGAATACAGATGTGTTGAGTAAAAAATATAATAAACATGTTTTCATTAAACTCAGACTTAGTGGGAACATGCCGTGGTAGAAAGTACCGCAACCTGCAGATGGTACACATTTTGAACCACTTGTGTGCCATTCGTTATACGAAAGTAGTCTTAGTTTATTATTGTTATTTACAAGACGGTTTTCAAAAGTGATTACTCTACTTTGAACATCCAGTACCTATCAGCGGTGTGAAACAATGCATATTCCGATTAAAAGAAGTCGGGGTCTGAATTTATGTTTCCCATCTTATGTCTAAAATGCCATTTCTATCTGTAGGGTTACAAAAACACGTAACAGAGCGTATCAGAGAGTTTTTTTGGCTAGTCTTCTGTTATAAAATTGAGCGGTGTGATAAACGCCTAAAAGCGAGTGAGCGCCGGAGGATGTGAAGCTAGGTTAGTTTGGAGCAGCTAGGAAAACGAGAGTAACCAGTAACCCGAACAATCTCACCACACAACGGCAACGTCCGCCACGTTTCCCACATGTGGAACTCGGGAGTGACGACAGCCGAGAATACAACTAATATTGCCAGATATTTGTGGCAAATGACAAATACACTACTGCGCCGTCTTATACAATTTTGACGCGAGTTTGATTTATGCACTGGATTTAAAAGTCGTTGTAGATTGATTACGGTAAAGAGATAAATGTTAAAGGTCTTGAGAGAATTTTCTATTTGCTCAATTTTCATAGCATGCAAGAGGTTTCGCGACTAAACTTGTATACTTCAGTAGTGTACACACTAAACTGTAAATAGTGAATATTCCCAAATTTTCAGTGATTTTCCACACATTCAAACAGCTAAAACGGCTCCATTGGAAATTAACGGAAACCTACAGATTGCATCAGCGAAATAAACTCACTGATAGAATCTAAAATTTTCACTAATTGGAAAAGCAAAGAATTTTTTACCGGGCTGTACAAAAAACTGCGTAATTTTACCTTGAAGGTAATTCTATTTTTTTTTCTAAATTAAGTCGTAAGATTAGGGAAAGTATGAAAGAATGCAAAAAAAAAAAAAGTGAAACCAGCGGTATTCGAACCCACGATACCTACAGCACAAATGTTCTCATCTTTACCACTTTTTTTACATTAAAATGTTCGGTAGAATGGCAAGGCTTCCCCCTCGCCACTGTGCCAACACTTTTAAGGGCGCGGTCTACTGCAATTTTCATCACCATATTTTTATTTTTTTACTTATACCAGATATTTTCTTCTTATTTTAGACTCAAAATGTCACTAAATTTGGCTCTTATGAAAATTTTCACCTCTCACAGTTTTCGCGTAATGGCTTGTTAAAGTCATATTTTGCATGTTTGCGTTTTAACGACTACACTAAAACCAACTGATATACCAAACTCAAAAATCACAACGGATAAAGACACTGCAGGCTACAATGCCATGGTCATAAAATAAATAATAAAAACTATTTGAATTAAATAAAAGGCTAAAGCTAAAAATAAAGAATTTAAAAAATTCAAAAATTTAATTTAAATACAAATAATTTTTATTATTTATTTTATGAGCATGGCATTGTAGCATGCAATGTCTTTATTCGTTGTGATTTTTGAGTTTGGTATATCAGTTGGTTTTAGTGTAGTCCTTAAAACGGAAACATGCAAAATATGACCTTAACAAACCATTACGCAAAAACTATGAGAGATAAAAAAAGGTCATAAGAGCCAAATTTAGGCACATTTTGTGTCTAAAACAAGAAAAAAATCTAGTATAAATAAAAAATAAAGAATGGTGATGAAAATTGCGGTAGACCGCACGTTGACAAATTTGGGTAACCCTGAGTAATTTTTCAGAGACTAATGTATTGTGACGAGCATTGGAGATAGTTTCAGACGAACACAAATTGACACCCAGTCGGATCTGGGAATCGAATACAGAACCCCTCGTATAAAGACGGCCGCTCAACTAACTTAGCTACGGGGGGTCGGCACTAACCCAACGTAAACACTTGGTTTAAGTCGTTGCCATTTAAATCCTTTTTGTGTTTGTTTGCCAGTTATGTGTGTTATCCTTGTACATTGTTTTCTCAGTAGTAAAATTGTTGTTTGTATTTAAGTTTAAATTTTTCAAAACAGCATAACTTCATAGTGACTCAGTGAGCAACAAGAGAGAAACTGGATATTACTTAAACTGAGCTATTGTCAACAGCCATGCAACAAGAATATTTAATATATGACAGTCTACTGTAAATATTAACCCATGTTTAGGCATTGCTTATCAAAACACATAATCCACTTTAAACAACGGAAAAAAAGTAATTGTGAAAATAGTGGTACGATATTTATTACACATAGACTAAGGGCAAGTAAAATATAGATATGACGTTTTGATTTAAGATTTAAAATGTCTACTTAAAATTACACAGAGATTAGTAGAATTTGTAGGGATGCGTTAGTTAAATATATCTACTAACTGAATCTGTTACCACTATATGCTGTTTTCTCACTTTTTTACCAGTCAGCATTGACTAAATAACAGATTCATCAGTGAAAAACCTTGAAACTTACTGAAACTGTGAACATTCCTCTGATTCTAATTTAGAGTGTGTTCTAGAGATCATTATAAAACGAAATGTGTTATACACACAATAAAACTAAACGGTCCCCAGGTTTAGTATCACCGGTTCGTACAATCAAGAAAACCACACAGCGGAAGTACTGATTTAGTTCATGTGATTGACTACTTTCGTATAACGAATGGCACACAAGTGGTTCAAAATGTGTACCATCTGCAGGTTGCGGTACTTTCTACCACGGCATGTTCCCACTACGTGCAAGCAATGTCATCGTTGAGCTGATTAGTGGCATCGGATATCACTTGTACCAATTCTGTCTCGCTACGTACGATACTCATACCCGTTATAGCAAACCGTTAAAAAACGCAACGTCTACGTACTCTGTACTAACTTTCCTGGCATTATTACCACAACCACTCGCCTGTGTACAGTGTGTTTCGATTCAAAACAGAACTGGCAAGTGGGCTGCCTACCCACCCGCAACCGGCTTGAATTCTGCTCGCGGCGCGCTAGCGACGGAGCTACGTTCGATTTCACTGGTTGCCGCCTTCTTACGCAGCATTCTAAACGGTTTAACTCTTTCAACATATATTTACACAGACTTTGGAATATGTTTCAACGAT